>LQNS02278089.1:14091066-14130103 GCA_001587735.2 Parhyale hawaiensis | reverse complement strand
AAAGCTATAACGGAGTCAAGAGAAATGGTGGTGCTGGATCCCCATGACTGCTGCAGAGGGGAGTGTCAGTCATGCATTCTTTGGAGCGGGAACTCCAAATGAAGAGCAGGTGGGTATGATGTACTGTTGAGAGATAGCTATGTCTTGTGTTTAGCGAGCCAAGTGCTGAAACACCAGAAGTGCTGAAGTCTATTAGTTTAGCGCAATGTGTTGTGCTAAGCGATGAGCTTGGTGATTTCCGGAGTTTAGAGTAAAAGTGATGACTGCTTATGTACATTGTACAGGTTGTCCCGTAAATTTCAATCGACTGAATTTGAGTTATTATAAAAAATGTACTATAGCGACGAGAAAGGAAATATGGCAGACGTGTTTCAGTATATCTTGCTAAAATACTATGTCAGACTTCAAATGATGTCGTTTTAGACAGTACTTCTTCTGCTTCCGAGGCAACCCAAGTAGCAAGAAGGAAATATTTCTGAGCAGCTACCCTTGAGTGAGCTGAGGCATCACTCTCTAAGATGGGCCAGATAACGAAGCCCATTGGGTTTATGTCTGGACTTTAGGAAGGCCACGTTAGTTTATACTAAATCCCTCCGATGTCTTTACACCGCCGCTGAGTCAAATTTTATTGGTAAATGGAGCCCCGCCTTGAGTGCCAAAACTTTCATTAATCAAAAGTAAACCTTTTTCTGCGAATTTCTGACCCAACGCTACGTTTTCGCGTTGACAACTCGTCGTTGAACACCAAAAGGAAATTAGAGTCATCAGATACAGCTATACGGCCGTTACAGTCAGTCCAGCAGGTGTCACAGGAGAAATGGGTAGAACAACATCTATAGGGAAATTCCCTGCATCACGTGTATGCAGTTCACCATGTTTCGTGCTGGTAACTGACTCCAAGGTGAAGACTTTTTCAATCATGGGATGAAAATACTGAAGGTCTGGTCCATGACGTGCTCCATCTTTGCAAGCATCCTTATGCACCCTTTTGCAGTTGCTTGAAAACGGCCGTTTAGATTACGTATTGTTTTTAGTAATCATGAATTAATTTTTAGATATCCTGCGTATGCATGACTTGACATTCCTAGTTGACTCACTGTTTTCTTGGTGCTCCCGCGAGGATCTCGCGTCTTAACCGCCTGCAAAATTGCTTTGGGAAGATACATGTCGAGTCCTCTCCGCCAAGAATGGGCTTGCTGGAGCTTGTAGCAGTATCTGTTTACTGTTTCCATACAGAGTGAATACAGTTTTACCACTCAGATCTAATAAGTTTACTGTGTCCCGATGGTTTATTCCAGAAGGTGTGAAGAAACTAATAATTTGATTGTTTTGTTTTGGACGCTCTATTGCTAAAAGTAAAGTTGGAGCTGATCATTTCACGGAATGAAAGCACAACGTGGCAGATGAGCTTTAATGCCGACAAATGTTCAGTAATGTACGTAGAGCCGGAGAACCTCTCAACCCAACTGAATATTAACGGGACTAACTAGTACAAACAAACTATAACAGTGACAGCAATTTAACAAGAAAGCGACAATAGCAGAGTTCTGAGATTCATTACCAAAAAATTCGAGTACAAATGCAAGGGCATATTCGTTCCCTTGTACAAAGCATTAGAACGCCCACGTTTAGAATTTGCTCTTCAATTCTGATAGCCACATCCGCACAAAAATATTGATAAATGGACAGAATCTAATGCAAAACAACAAAATTCATGCTACAGCTGCGAAACAAGCCATACGATTGTCCTCTACGGGATGTGGCACTGATTCCTCTCGATCAAAGACAGACAACTCAGGGGGCAACTAGTAGAAAGCATTCAAGTATTTGAATGGCTTAAACGACGTACATACAACGGGACTTTTTGAAAGAGACGTTTATGATCGCCTGCCAAACAACGGCCAAAAACTAAGCATAGAGTTCGAAGAACTATTTTAAGACAGCAGTTCTTTCCGTATTTCACAATGAACATCTTGAATAGATCCCTTCCCAAGTTTTCGGGGCGGAGATAGTCAACACAATTAAAAATCGTCTTGACAAACATTGGAAGAGACACCCTCCACATCTAAGAACACATCCTCCAGAAGTCTCAAACTGTTAACGGCTAAAGCTTCCGAGGTCACCTGAATCCATATATATCCATTTCTCTTCCACCCCAGCTAACTTAACTTCTCCAAGTTCAACAGATCTGCAGCTATAAATTTTGCTTGTAAGATCGTCTCTTTGGCTAAGGTTTCATTTTTTTTGTCTTTCTTCTTTCCTCAGATACATAAATGATAATGACATAAAAGCAATAGCACATAGACGACCTTCTGGGAATGGGAATGTTGTCCGTCTACTGCCGGCTATCTACTCTAACAGACAATTATGAAAGTATGAAAAGTGCAGGTCTACAATTTGAACCACTTCGCTGGTTGTCTCAACCATCTTACCGTTATAAAAGTGGGCAAATGCTGGTGGGACTACGGGACAACTTATTGCAGCGAAATGTTTAGTGGAAAGCTTAGTATGTAATTGAGAGGTTAGTGTGCATTTAATAGCTCAGTGGTTAGTTTATTATTGAGCTATAGTATTTAGTTACGAGTTGAGTGTTTAGTTGCGAAGTAAGCCTTTAGTTGAGGGCTTAATGTTTTTTCAGTTTTTGGTTTAGTTTGCGCTTAGTTTATTGTTTAGCTTAGAGTTTAGTTTACTGATCAGTATTTCCAGCATTAATTCACTTCGTGCTTCCTTTGGTAGTTGAGGCTCAATGAATAATTAGGCGTTTCTCAAGCTAAAATTGAAAACATTTTTGTTGATAACATAAACAGCATATCAAGCTTGCTCTCTTTTATTCTAGAAAGACTTGAAACTGCATCCACTCAGTATTCTGTTGTGCAACAAAATATCTGCTAAGCCACTATGCATATTTTTAACTATGCTGAGGTGGCTCACCACAATAAAATTTGCTGGAATAAAATTTTAAAATCCCAGCTGGAAGTCGAGAAGTGGCAACGAGGGAACAATGCGACGATTGCAATAAAACGATTACACTCCGCCCCGGCGCTGGATGTGGTGATATATTCAGGCAATTCTGTCCTATACGTGCACTGCAAGACATGTATACAAGTTGAAGAAAGCACACTGCATAACCTACCTGAGAATCTAGCATGTAGCTAAGCGCATTCGTAAATCTCTGAATGCACGTTGCTTATTCGAGGATGTTTAGTTCATCATCGAACTTATCGTTTTACTTTTCAGTAAAAATTCAACATTAATAAAAATAGCAGAATAAAATAATTAAAGCGAAGTAAAAATAAAACAACGGAGAAAGGGCATTTGAAAAGTAAACTTCCATTTAACATCAGTGTCATGAAACGTTCCTAAAATCTTTTCCTTGTATGCATACATTTCATAGAGGCATCAGTGTTGTTAAAAAAGTTTATTGATTACACGCAACTGCATCAACTGATGCTGCTAAGTGTACTTACCTAACTTTTTGGTCAGCAAGGATGCATTTAAGCAATTTACGCAAGAATGGATGAGTCGCACAAAGGATATCGCGTATTGCAGCTCCAGCATGATACTCTGAAATCTCTGAGCCTTGGTAATGACTTGGAATAGAAGATTTATTCGCCATTAAGCCGTTCATAGGTCATAATAGTGGTAATGGATTTCGATATGCCATTTTATCTTGTGTTTTCGGGCTGTAACACATTAAAACAGGAACACAAATGCGTGAGTTTCTAACTATTCTCAGGAACGGATTGATGCCAGATACTTCGAAAGTACTGCACACATTTGCACTATACGCATCGCAGATGATGGACGACAGTTGCAATGGGCTCTTTTAATAGTATTACAATGCAGAAGTCAAGGCTGTTCAACAAAACGTCCCGGAATATTGGAAATGTTTCTCATACGAAGATAAACGTGTAAATATTTGCCAGTATCTTTCTTTACCTTCTATTTCGTGAATTAAACTGCATCTCTTGTAGGAATTATAATGTTATAGCCTGACCTTTTTATCAAGGCAGTTCGGTCGTTGTCAAATTCCTCTGATGCGGTGCCAATTCTATGGGTATTTCTGAGATGTCTCTATGTACAGGTAGTGGGCGGGGCTAAGATATGGGACGAACAAAATCTCAGAAATACCCATAGAATTGGCAACGTTATGGAAGAATTTGACCAAGGCCGAAGTGCCTTGATAAAATGGTCAAACTATAAAAATGTTGTATACAGGCCACGCTACGAGAGAGAGAGAGATAAACTTTCTGTCATCGGTTACGTACACCGTAGAGATAACTCACTGTTTTCTCTCACATCCATCATAAGGGATGAAACTATGGAGACACAAACAGAGGGATCTCTACACGCGTCGAGTGGCCGGCACAACGTCACCTGAACCTCGTCCGAAGACGCACAAAGTAAGAGCAGCTCCTGCTGTCATCGACTAGGCCAAAATCAAGCGCTGGTCAGCAGCGCAAACAAACTCAGCGTCGAGAAGTTGAGTCAGTCGACTTGTTGTGATGAGGTCAAGTCCGGCAATTGATGCGATCGTTTGAACTCGTTATGGGGCAGTGAGGTGGAAACGATCGAACTGGGGCGTTTTAGTCTAGGCGCAGGGAGTGAGCTTGTCTTAACTTATACCCAGGCCGGGTGTACCCTGGGGGAAAATGCAAAGGCAAGAGACTCATAACTCTTCCAAAGGCAACTCTGTTAATTTTATTAAAATTGAAATTGTCGATTCAACCAACCCACAAAGGAAATTTAACTTCTGAGAGTTATAAACTACAGATTTAACATAACCTGTTTCTGGTCTATACCATGATTTCCCTTCCTCCCTCTAAAAAAATGAAGATAGGATAGAAAGTCTTCAATAGCTAAAACAGCTGTTATAACGCGAACTCAATTTTGTTCCACCCGGCAGAAAAAAGTAGGCAGGCACTCATTACTGAAATGGAATCTTAGACCCACTATCTCAAAATACCAAATAGCTAGGCGTTCAAGTCTGAAAAAATATACTGCAACCCAAAGACCGCACCATACATTAATTGGACAGTGGCCCCTAAGACAGATTTTGGTCCCGCAATTGGGCCTGACCGCACAGTGCCGCAGACGTATTTTCATGTATTCTCTCATTATTTATTCATACTTTGTATAGCTATTTGACTTAATTCTTTTGCATCAGTAATAAGTGACAAACCTGTACATAATTTTACCACTTCTATGCGGAAAAAATTCACAAAAATATTAAGGCTCGAAGTGTAATTACGTAAAGCAACTGTTTATGACATCCTTTGGTATTTGCAGTAGAGTAAAACTATTTCGCAATAGCTCGTGAAATAAACAGTCTCGTTTTGCAGAGCAGAATCTTCTCAAAGTTGTGGTAAGCTCGATTTGTAATGAAATGCCAAGTAAACAGCTGATGATGATGCTAATGAAATTTATTTGGCATACGGGCTAAGCGAGATGATCAGAACAGACAGTAGAGCTGAAGGGTGAGTCGGAGCAGCTTTCAAACATGAAGTGATGAAGCCCTGACAGCAGTGAAGTGATACAGCATGGGATGCCGTGACGTGATAAAGCATTGGTAGCCATGAAATAACCTAGCATCTTCAACAGGGAAATGATGTAGCAGTGGCAACTGTGAAGTGATGTAATGTAGGCCACCGTGGAGTAGGCCAGACATGATGCGATGTAACATTGTCATCTATTAAATCATGTAATGTAGGCAACCATGAAGGATTAAACATGGTAATCCATTACATCATGTAATGTAGGCAATCATGATGAGATATACTAGTAACATATACAACATGAAGTGATGTAATGCAGACAACCATGACCTGATGTAGTGTAGGAAACAACCATGATGTCTTTCAACTTATTCCCCCATGGAATGATTCAACTTATGCAACTATGGAAGTGATTCAACTCAGGTAACCATTAAGTTATGTTACACAGGCAACCATGAAGTGATGCAACGTAGGTAACCACAAACTGGCGTACTATTCCTAGGTAGTAATGTGAAATGTCATATGGTGCAACTGTAGATGGTTCCAATAATGAAGGGTTGTATCAGCACTAAAATGTCATTTTTATGTCTTTTAATGGCTGTCCTGGTATCACCTCATGGTCAACTATGCATTTTTAGTTCATGGCTACTAATGTGGTTTTATTCTATAGTATTACTGTGGTTTTAATCAGGTTTTTCAGTATTACTGGGATTTCTTAACCTTCTTTTCCTTGCGGCTATAGGAATGTGCTCTACCGAAAGCTCTATATTTTCATCAATTTCTGAGTTATTGCTTCAAATCCGTCCTTGGAAAAAAGTCAAATGTATGCGATATTAAAGTACATTACAATGTCATGTAGTATATATGTGCTAATTTTTAAAAAAAAATTAATATTCCCAGATATTATGATGAATTTTCCATAATTCTTGGTGTCCGAAGGTATGATACATAATCGCTTACTGAAAATATATGATTGTGAATTTAGATTCCTTGCTCTGCAACGCATTCTTTATGGTACAACGAAGAAATTAATCGTTGTTTGAGGTCTCTGTCATTATTAGAACTCATTTTATTATCACGCACGTAAATTCCCCCACAGGCCCTATTGCGAGAGGCCCGATTTCAGTGTCCAGTCTATGTATTGTGTTGTCTATGTGCAAACCTAACTGAATCATAGTTAGGTCTACGCAACCCATAAAAATAACAAAAGAATTGACTAGATAGACACACAACTTGAAAAAACTGAATTAAAAGTTGGCAGAAGGCGCAGAAAGTAACTTAATTCATGCACAGTCTTAGTAAAGGTGAAGTCAACTTGACCGCAGCCTCTTTGGAAAATCCACACGCTTTGGTTCGTGCTGTAGGTATTGGCCAACTTACTCATATCTGCATACAAGCTTATGGATGTATGTGTAATGAGGGTATGGTCGTTAGGCTTCGCGGCCGTTAGCAGAATTTTTATTTGTTCTCGTTTTATTGGAGCCCAATAGCTGATGATTCTCTGCATGACGGTTTGCTGACAGCGATGGCTTCCATCCAGAGCTCGGATCCCAAGTCGGCGTTTGATTCTACCTGGGGATGTTAATGCTAATCACGTGGACTGGTTGAGATCTGTCGCACCGACTGATGGCCATGGCGAGGCTGCGTTCGACTTATACACCTGATCTAGTTGTGTGCAGCTTGTTCGGAGGTCTACACATATCGCTGGAAATTGCCTCGACCGCGTCATGACTGACGTCCATGACTTGGTGACGGTGTTAGTTGGCTCCCCTGTTGGCACTTCAGACCGCTCGCATCTTGTATCTATGGACCTAAACCAGGTCCAGACACCAGGAGCGAGGTGGTCGTTAAGAGCAGAGCTAACTGCTGGCAACTTGCTGGTGTTCTCGCTCCTAAGATACGAGTGAATTTTCCAGCACCTGGTACGATTAGAAATTTTTCCCCTTTGTTGGCGTACTGGGAATATTACTCCCATTGTCAATGGTCCAGTGTCGCCTATTGTCGCCAACTACCGACCTATTATGCTGACGCCCATTTTGTCAATGGTGTTCTAGTAATTGGTGGCTTGCAAGCTTGGTCGTTTTGCTGGGACTACGGGTTTGCTGCCTGCTGGTTAGTTTGCTTACAGAACAGGTTTGGGTTGTTATGAAGCATTATTGTCAGTGTCACACTATTTACAGTCAGCCACGGATCGTTGTTGCGAGGCACGCCTTTGACATGCTCCCTTCGCTGGACAGCACGAGGAAAAACTATGCTGATATTTCGACATTAATAGCGGTGATAACCACCCCCGGCATGAACTACGTTGTCGCCCAGTTTCTATCTAGGGACCTGTCGCACAGTAGTGCATTGTTATCGGGAGTATGAAGCTGAATGCCAGTAAGTCTATATCTATGTTTGAAGATCGATGACGCTTTGCTCCGGAGTTCTTGTTCCTTGGAGATACTCGGTGTTGTCTTTGATGAGAAGCTTATGTTTGAGTCGCATATAAAGTGACTCTTGTCACGTGCCTCGAGTAAGATTGGGCTCCTGCGTAAGGTAAATCCAGTATTTGGTGATAAAAATACTGTTCTCAGGTGGTTTTATGCTTCTTTCCTGCATGTATCGGAGTATTGCTCACCAGTCTGGGCTTCGACTGCAGACAGTCTCTTTCATCTCCTGGACCGACTTGGTATTTTAGCCATCAAGCTGTGCGCTGAGACTGATCTGGTAAATCTGTCCTATCGGAGAGAGGTGTACACCAATGAGAAGTATTGATTGTATTCTTCTGTCACTGCCTTCAAAGTCTTTAGGAGAATTACACGTGTTTCGATTGGTGTCCACTCCTTCACTTTGGAGACTGTTGGGATCCAAACTCATAAATGCCGTCGGTGTTTCCTGCCCTGGTACGTTTCGGTTTGGAATTCATTGCCGACATCTGCTTTCGATAATGTAAGCCTGCAGGCTTCAAGTTAGCTGTTAATGGCTTTTTGTTGGAGTTTCCTTGTCAACTATTCGGGCTTCCTGGTGCTGCATAATGTTTTTTTTTTTTTCGGTCGCACTACCTGTAGGTGATGGCCGATCGTAAAGTCTTAAGAATAACTAGAGCACGCTCAGAACAGATACCTCCGCTAAGCAAGGCAACGGTAACGAAACAGTGGAATTGGCTCTGAGACTATGATTTCGTTTGTATCAACTCCAAAATCTAATAATTTGTGGCTTTTGAAACTAATAATTGCTTCTTCAATTTTCTAAAAGATTCGTTCATAACTTTTCGAGTTATGCTGCTGACAAACATTCTAACAAACCTTAGTCAAACAGACTAATAGATTATCACCAAAATTTAAGTATTAATGTCTTGAACGTTAATAACAATTCCTGAAAATTGATAAAGATCCGTTGATAACCATTTGAATTATTTTGCTAATAAACACAAAATCTAACATAGAGACACACAAATGAACCAACAGATCATCGCAAAAACTTGGTCATTTGCTCTAAGTGATACAGCTAACAACTCATGAAAATCCGTTCAAAAATCTTTGAGTTATTTCATTAAGAAAAAAGAGGCAGACAAACAAACACATCAACAAATATTCGGATGAACAGATCTTCACCAAACGTTAATCATTTGTTCCTCCTAATATACCTAACAATCCCTGTAAATTTCTTGACGATCCGTTCATAACTTTTTGAGTTATCTTGGTGACAAACAGATAAACAATGAAACTCGACGAAAACATAATCTCCTTGGCGGAGGTAATGATAATAATACAGAGGAGTGTGCATCTGGAGTCTGTTCAAAATATAAAGTAGTATTAGTTAAATAGTTTAAGCCTCTTTATATCACTACTAAGCTGTTTTAACCCTCGCACGACCGACAGCTGATTTCGAGACAGTGTCGGGCAAGCGTGCCAGATTCTAGCCAAATTTCCATATTTGTACTGACCAGGACACACCAGTCTTGCTTAAGTGGTTGTAATTCATTCGCTATTGGATGTATAGTGAAAAACTAAAAACCCAAGGGTTCAGAAAGGCTTGGGCTGTCCAATGAGCTAATTATTAGAGAGAGTCAATTCTAAAAAAATCTACAGCAAATTGAACACAATATTTTTTATTTCAAACTTCGACTTAGTTTAGCCATTCACCATATAGTCAATACTTAAAAATATAGATTTTTGAGAACACGCTCATGTTACAAATTGATGAGACTTAACAATAGGTTTGGTGCCAACAAAAAATCCCAGCCATATCGTATTTTGTATATGTTATCTTGCAACAAAAATGCAAATTATGCAAGTATCCTATATAAATAACTGCGGTGCGCACGCCTGAACGGAACAATAGGTCCTTTTTACTGTATCTTCGCACACTTGAAAGGAACGATCGTTCCATTCCTCTGTGCTAATACCCAGGCACATTTGGCACAATACAGTAAGCGTGCGAGTCTGGGCTTGAGCGTGAAAAAAAATTTCCATCCTTGTTCACGCATTATGCACTGCGACCCACGGTATAAGTCCAACAATTTTTTTTCTTATTTTTTATAAAAATCTTCTGTCTGAAGAGAATTATGTTTTCATATGGCAACACTGTGTGCTTAGTTCATCTGGCAACATTTGTTTACATTCTGAAGAGGTGGGTTGCGGAACATTCCATTGTTTAACAGACTTACTGTGAGCCACGCTAGTAGTAATACAGATTACGCACTAGAGCACAATCACAACCATCTAGCAAAATATACGCCCTTCCGACAATGACAGCGATAAAACCTCGGTGAAACAGAGCTCTACGGGTAGTTCATTTATTCGCTATAACTTATGATTANAGACTCTAATCATAAGTTATAGCGATTCAATGAACTACCCGTAGAGCTCTGTTTCACCGAGGTTTTATCGCTGTCATTGTCGGAAGGGCGTATATTTTGCTAGATGGTTGTGATTGTGCTCTAGTGCGTAATCTGTATTACTACTCACGCTATTAGTCCAATTAAATAATATTCAAAATGGGACGTGCTAAGGATCTAACAGACGAAGAGAAGCAAACAATTATCAAAGAAACGGCCAAGAAGACCTCATGTGCATCTACTGCCAGGATTTTAGGCTGCCATGTTAGAACGTCTTATATGAAACAGGATATGAAGTGTGTCATATTACTTCCGCCAAGGAGGTTATGTTTTCGTCGTGTTTGTCTCTCCGTCTGTTTGTTGTTTGTTTGTCTGTCACCAAGATAACTCAACAAGTAATGAACCGATTTGGACGAAATTTACAGGGATTTTTAGGTATGTTAGGAGAAACAAATGATGACCTTTTGGTGAAGATATGTCCATCCGTTTGTTTGTCTGTCAGCCTCTTTTTTCTCAATGCCATAACTCAAAAAATTATTGATGGATTTTTATGAAATTATCAACACTTGTTAGGTATATAACAAAGTGTAGATGACCAAATTTTGGAAATGATCTGTTCTTTCGTCACTGTTTTTAATTTTATGCTTGTTAGCACAATAACTCAAAAAAATAATGAATGGATCTTTTTGAAATTTATATGGATTATTAGTAATGTTAAAAGACATAAATGATCAAATTTTGGTGCAGATCGGTTCGTTCGTTTGTACGTTGGACTCATGTTTGTCTTAACGTTGGTTAGCAGTATAACTCAAAAAGTTATGAACGGTTCTTCAAGAAAATTGCACAAGCTGTTATTACTATCAAAAGGCACAAATGATTAGATTTTGGAGTTTATACAAAGAAAATTATGGTTTCAGGGCAATTTGAATTTTTTGCTACCGTTGCCTCGCTTGGCGGAGGTATGAGCTTTCAGAGTGCTCTAGTTCACGATGATACCAGAGCGACTCTCGAAGTCCCAGACGGATGGTCTAATGGATGAGTCGGATTTGAGAGCAAGCTCCACCATCGTTTTCACCGCCATCAAGGTGGTGGTGGCATTTTGTCGAGGGCTGGGATTATGAATGATAAATTTGTAGGCAAACAATGGTCAGTGAAGGAGATAAAATCAAATCTGCTAATTATTGCGCCCTACTCGATGAATGTCTTGTTCCTTGGCTTGACGACCTTGACTTTGGATCTTCGTAACAGAGCTACAAAAAAATACCTTGCTTCTTTGGGGTTCAAAAGCCAGAATTTGATGGTGTGGCCACCCAATTTTTCAGATTTGAACCGAATTAAAATCTGTGGTCTATCACCAAGCGCAAAATTTATACAGAAGGTAAGTAGTTTTCTTCAAAAACAGAAATGTGGGCGGCCATACAAGTCGCTGCAAGATCCATCGATGGTATTACTATTAAGAAATTGACTCATTCCGTTTAATGACCGAATTTTTGAGGTCATAAAACATAATGGACGTTACATTAATAAATGAGCTTATTGCTTTTAGTTTATTAAGCCTTGTTTGCTGTTGCAATATGTTCCAGGTATTTTTGAAGTATTATTAAGTAATTAATAAATAAACTGATAGGTAATTTGTGTTCTATTCATTAAATTTAGCTAATTTTGATACTTGAGACTAATATCGTGGTTCAGGAAATAGAGGGTGGATTAGATAAAAGTAAGTTTCTAAAACGTATCAAGCAAACAGTTTTTCAAATAATAGGATTACGAACATTGTACATGATAACTCAGGAAATAATAGTTTTACAGAAAAACCAAATTGTACTAATACCGTGGGTAGCAATGTATTCTTACTGGGCTATAAAACTGACTACACCATCGAAAAGAACGCAATAAAACGATTCTGACAGCTTTCCAATCGCCGAAATCGGCCCAGTAGTTTTGCAGCAATCAAAGAAAACCTGTTTTGGAGGAACAATAATTGTTCCTTTTCACTACCGATTGTTTATTGACAGGAGTAACAAATGTTTCGGTCGAGCGTGCAAGGGTTAAGAGAGAAAAAGGAAGGGACGTATAGTAGGCCAAGATAAATGTGGAACACATGCACGAGAGTATTCCCGTACACGATCAACAAGCATGGGCACCGTAAGTCGGGAAAAATGAGGAAGATAATGTCATTAGAGGAAGTATGAAAGTAGAGGGGAGCAAAATTGGTACGGAAGATAGACGTTCCGAAGGCCTAGCTAATGGCTAAAGGAACCTACACGACCCCCCCATGGTCGCTGCTCCCCATAACATACGATGGGCGATAGTAACCAACTAACCTAGCTTTATGGCCCACTCTATTCCCCTTGAGGGAAAACAAGAATTTCCAAGACAGTTGCATACTCTTGGATAGGGAAATAGTGGTGTTTTATTGCAAACTAAAGAGAAAATATATCCTAGCTTATCTCTACTTTTGATCTATCCTCTACATCTACTCGTGCAGGAAAAATATATAAACTACATTTTAAATTCATGGCTTGGATAAGATCACTCAACGAAGTTACTGACGTATTTGCTCTGTGGTTTATGAGCGAAATTTAGATACAGTGTGGCAAATGCAACCAGAATAACCTATAATAAGTTCCGGTGTCTACTCCCAATAGTTGGTATTATACAATTTCCCAAACAAATAAGCTTTTTAGCTACCGAACCGCTTTACTGATAACTTTTTTTAATGCAAAACAACTTATTTATTAAATCATGGTTGGCGGAACAGCATTTTCTTTACAACTTACAAACTTTTTTTGACTTGTACGAAGTTTCTGCAAAGTCTGCGCGCGCAGTGACATTGCGCCCGGTTTTGTTGGACGAAAATATTATTCTGTATTAGGGATTGGTTCGGGAGCAATCAGTGAACAAATGCAAGAAGTTTACTTTAAAAATTTATGTAACTTTCCTATTCCTATATTGGTTGGTGTTATTCGAGACCGACTTAGGGCGTTCGATAGCCATTTTCCCTTATAAATTCAAAGGAAAAGGCGAGAGGTAAAATCTGATAACAAGTTCTTCATAGATGTAGGAAATATCTGCTCCATCTCTAGATCTGCATCATTTTCCTCTCTTCTGAAGCCCAAGTAACGCAGGCTAGTAAAAGATAAGTAAAAAATCTACATGGCCTGCAGTAAAACGTGAAACTTTGAGTTAATATATTACGTGTGGTATGGAGGAAAAGAAGTGCAGTAGGCTACGAAATTGTGAACAACCTGAGTACCAAATTTGCAATAGTTTCTGATAATAACTAATCAATCTTTAGTGGTGCAGAAATTTTTCTTTTTGTATAAATGCAACACGAAATTACGTTCTAATGAGGAATATTATTAATGTGACCTTACGAACGGGTTAGAACATGGAAATATCAGAACGTGAGTATATCTATCCCTCAAGCAAAATATGATTTTTAATATTTTGCATATAAGTTCTATGGCGTATCAGCACGGTCGTAATTAACGTCCTGCTTTTATTGTGGATCAATAAGAGCTTGATGCACTCAAAAAACTGACATTATTCAATTATGATATTATAATTATTAAAACTTCACGTCGAGCCACCACGGACGGTAACACAACCCAAATGAAGCATTATGCAACACCGAGAAGCCCGAAACTCTCGGAAGGAAAACCCAGCAAAAAACCATTAACAGCCGACTTAAACGCCTGTAAGCCAACACCACCGAAAGCCGCTGCCAACCAACAATGAATTCCAAACCGAAACAGACCAGGGCAAAAAGGACCGTAAAAAAATATCGTAAAGAATTTGTATCCCTCGCTTTTCTTTCCTTTGTTTGCTGTAGAGATTTGACAGCACGGGTTAGAATATATTCTACCTGCTTACGTGCTTGAGAGACACAAAAGCTAGGCCCTAAGCAGTACATTTTTTTCAAGGCCTCCTTTCCAGTGAAGGGCGCGTGTAACTTTTTAGGAGGGAGTATGTCCCCCACGATCCTCCCTGCTACTCCAATGCAGGGAATTATGGATATTATTACCAACCAAGAGGATGGACTTGATATATCACACATCGAGTCCCTGAGTTGAAGAATTAGTGTGGTGTTACCGTACTAAAATATGACTGTTTCACGGGTCAGTCAGAAAGGCCTTGCAAAGCCGTGAAAGTTTCACGGGTCCAGCTAGTTCTTATGAATTTACTCTACGTACAGTAAGAGTTGTAACTTTAATTTCAACTTTATTTTTTGCACTCGCTGATCACTGATGATGATACAGTGCAAAGTATTCCATTCTTTTTGTACACACAGTTTATTGCGACTAGAAAGAACAAAGAGAAAATGAAAACATATTTTTTCTTAAAAAAATAAAAACGAGAAGGGTAAAAGGAATTTTATAGAAAGCAATTAAATGCCTAATATTACACATACGTATCAAGCACTCCATTGCCACCATTTCAATATCGATAGCTGCGCTTTTTGTAATGGTGACATAAAGTTGTAGCAGTTACCTTACTATGTATTATGGAAAACTGTTGTTCTCTTATGAGACAAAACCTCTTAGTAGACAAGCCCTGCCTAGAACGCAACCCTTGTCTGTTAACAGTATTTACCCAATACACTGGTTGGCGTAAGCATGACAGACCGGGTCTTGCAGGGTCTTTTAAAAATGCATAAAACTCTCACGACACAGTGTAGTTAATTACCCAATACCTCGGCTGTCTTAAGCATGACAGACCGGGTCTTGCAAGGTTACTTAAAAAAATGTATGCCCTTTCGACATAGATACATTTTACCCAATACCCCGGTTGGTCTAAGCCCGAGAAGCGAGGTCATGCAGTGGCACGAGCGACAGCCCGTTTCCTCAGGGCTTGGCCAACTCGGTTGGACGGACTCCACCCAATGACGTCACAGCCGCTGTGTCTGTAACATTCATACGGGCAGCAGCAGCATGCTGGCTGGCTGCCTGCCAGACGGATTACTCTCTTGGCAGTACGCATTGCTGAAAACTACCAAAAGCTGTCTCCAGTTTAGCCCCACTTAAAAACATAGCAGCCATTCTACAGGCGTTTTAACGACAGAGATAACTTCAAGGATGTCGTCCGAAAATTGCTTCAGGGAGTCGGTGTCTAGAGCGAACGCAAGACGCTATAGCCATGCGAAGCATTAGCATGAAAATAATGGTGCCGTTGAACTTGCCAGCCAGTCAATCTCGGCCGTCTATTTTGTTATTATGAGATTGTAAATCCCCGCGTCTTCTGCAGCTGTGTTGCGGTTCTGAGATGCAACGCACGCAGCCGAACTTCTGCAGTTGAAGCGCTTCAAACCAAAAGGTTCGGTACGAGAAACTGGTGTCACTATGTATGTAGGGAAATATTGAAGTACGCGCAAGGCGCTAGTCGTCCGTACTACTAATCACAACGTTCAGTACATGTTAAGAAGGATTTTTTTATTATCAGAGCTAATCATACGCTCTAATATAACCTATTTTAGGAAGACGACAACGTCGTAGCCTAATATTAACTTTGCCGCAGGCTGTAAAATAGGGAGTACCTAGAAGATGTATTGCTATTGACTGCCAAAAAAACTAGTTCATCGAAACAATATGATACACACCGTCGTGTTTCTATACCGTGTGTTTGTATATATTTACTGGAGTACTCGCGCTGTCAAAAATGACAGCGAAGAATTCGTGAAGACTCGTCTTCATTTAACATAGAGTCGTTTCTAATATATCTGAAGGATACACTTCAACGGCCGACTCAAACTGTCATAGGACATAAGTGCTCTCTTTCTCAATAAGTCATCTAAGCAGCACAATCGCTCCCAATTTAGATGGCATGCGAAAAAAATGAGCTTATCTTCGTAAGCAGCAAAGCAGTACTGCATTTGATCAAATTCGACGCCTCACTGATTACTTATCGTATAAGGGGCCTTCAGAACATCATTTTTTTTGTTGTTGAAGCGAAAACTGCCTCCTCAAAAGTAAGAGAGTAAGCCGAAAAGAATAACTGCGTTTACTGAAAGCAAATTTAGTTTCGCTGTATGGAAAAAGTTATAAAAGTCAGACTCCATGGCAGCACTTATGGAAGCTGTAAACATCATTTGCGTTTCTGTTTCAAAGCTAGCTGAACACGAAGTGCATTTAGTTAGAGGGATGAAGATGCCACTTTCACAATTCTCTGCAACCTGGTCTAAATTTTCACCGAACAGTATCCATGGAAATGGAACATAATTCAAAATCTACAAATTGGTCCAATTTTCGCCGATTACGTTACGAGCGCGACACGAAAGACACAAATATCTATATTTCAATTCTGTTTGAGGTTCCATCCATCCATTCGTCCGTCCATCCGTGCGTCTGTACGTGACGCTTTTCAGTATTAGCGAGGGGAAAATTCAAGTTGAAAGCAGCTGTGTGATTTTCGTGGGAGCGAAGTTCAGCCATAGCTGTCTTCTTTAGAGCTTCTTGAAAAAATTTCAGTCACTTTCAAAGCGGAGACATGAAGATCATTTCACTCGTATGTTTTGTACCAGTTTTCATTTCTTTCATAGCATATTATGTTTGCTACGCTTGTCGCGCTCGACGATCCTAATAAGGCCAGCCAGATAAGTATTTAGGATACGCTTCTAGAGAAT
Organism: Parhyale hawaiensis; assembly: GCA_001587735.2. Taxonomy (NCBI): domain Eukaryota; kingdom Metazoa; phylum Arthropoda; class Malacostraca; order Amphipoda; family Hyalidae; genus Parhyale; species Parhyale hawaiensis. The sequence continues at coordinate 14,113,164 of LQNS02278089.1, read as the reverse complement.
GGAGCGGGTTGTGTTGGACATATCGGCTCTAAGGCTGATACAGCGAATATACGATGCCTAATTAATGAAATACAATGACATCTTGAGAACAGAAGGTTAGGCTGCTTCAGAAACTGGCAGAATCTGTTTGTTGCATATCTATCGCGTCAAAGAGAGCAGGAAAATCATGGGCTACTGATCAATAGCGATGAGTTCGTAGTCGTCACAAAAAAGGACACCCTGGCAAAAACTGAAACGCGTAAGATGATGATCGGTTAAATTATCTGTAAATAATGGAAAACCGATCGTAGAAAAGGCTTGCATAAATGTAAGAGAACAATGCAAGAAGTAAAATTGAATGCCAAATTCACATGTGAGAGAAGCTAGAGTCCGCTAGACGAGGCGTGTTAAGGTAGACGGGGCTCGTCAGGCGGACTTTAGATTAGACACACTAGACAGGGTAGGTTAAATTACAGGAACACTACCTTATGTCAAACGAAAGTAGGTGAAAACGTTATTTAACTAGGGGTAGGTGTTATCACAAAATTTTTCACTTACCCTCTTTAAAATATGTACCTGTCTTCTCTGAGTCTGAAAAAGCCAAATTTTATGAAATTGCTCAAAGCTAACCCCCCTCTACATAGACCTTGAAGTTACAGTACGTCACCTGTAACCTATAATTTTTCGCCAGAAGCTATATGACCTGCATTCATACTAGTCTACATTTAGTCTGAAAAATCATACAACTTGCAAAATATATGCTTTTTGACAGACATTAATGTCCATGTTCAAAAATACTTATTTGTAACACTGATCTAGCTCGCTAAGAGAAAGAGCATCTATATCACTGATCTAGAATAATTGTATCCATGACTTCAGTAGAATCATCCAGAGTGACTTGTGCAGTGGAAACAATGTTACTAAGGCACCTTTTAAGAATTGATAGCATAAGTTTCCATAGGGAATTTCCCTTGGTCCGTCATGAGACGGAAAAGGTCACTGGATTTCGGCAGTGAAAGGGATACGTCACGTGCATATAAAACCTCGAGGTACAGACATCGCAGCTTTGTACCCTCATCAACATCATCATCTACTAAGTGAATACTCATCTACAGCAGTAGGTGATGTGAATGGACCTCCAAAGCCCATTAGTACATCTGAAGATTCATTTCTGGGCGGGCAACTGCTGCATTCTTTACTTCTTCATGTCTTCCTTTTTCTGTTCCAAGACGATGATTTCTGGAAATCTCCAATTTTTTCTAACAACACTGCTGTAATATGTTAATGATCTTGGTTCTCTTTTGTCAATGAGGTCAGCTGACTTGGCTTTCACCTGTTATGCAGAAGCACTGCCAAGTTGTTTGGTACCTTTTCTTGGCAGTTCATAATTTAGAAAGCCAACATTGCGTTCTGCTGCAAGATTATGGACAGGAGCCTTGTCCAACTTCTGCATATCCAAGTATCTTCAAAATAACCCAAACCGAAAATATATGCATTTTTTGGAATCTTGAAGGCAGCTTTGGAATAATCAACTTCAGTAGTTTTCTGACCTATGGCTTGAAAATGTTTGCAGTGTCAACAATTACATGGAAGACGACTTCACCTTGCCTGGCGATTTTGAATCTCTCCGAGTTAAACCGCAAAGCTGGCTGATCGGTCTTGAAAATGTGGCAGCTTCTACCATGCGAAGTTCTTTACATAGCTGCTGGAGAGCCTAAACAATCTTTCTGTAAGTGGTGTCAGCAGATGTTAAAGAAAGATATGACTTCACAAGGTGCATTTCAATCAGTTAGCTCTGCACAGTACATTTCTTGGGACAAAATGAAGTTTTAAGAAGCATTTGACCATGCAACAAGCTGATTGGAGTCGTGATGATGCTTTTGTAGGAAAGATTGTCCTAGCGCAGTCATGGAGTCTGATTTTGTAGCCTTCTCTATGCATCGAAAATATCGATAAACTTGCTCTCGGTTCACTACGTACAAATTCAATATTTAAATTTTGATGAACGAAGCACAGGCGAAGCAACGATTTTTTTCACGTGGCAGTAAATAATTTTCCCCCCGTCTTACTTTCTTGCTTTTAACGGAGCAGTTTTCGCTCCAGCACAAAAATTTCGATGTACCTAAAGGCATACCATACGGTAGGTAGGATACGAGGCAGGAAACTCCATTAAATTTAGTAATGCTTTGATGCTTGTTAACATATGCTCATTTTTTTCAAATGTCATCCAAGGTTGGTAAATATTGAGCTACTTAGAAGAATGGAAAGAGAGAGCACTATTAGAGTTGTCCGTTGTAGCGTATCCTTCAGGCGCCTTTTACTCGCAACAGTATGTTAAATGAAGACAGCACTTCACAAATTCCTGTTATTTTTGAAAGCGCGGGTACTCAAATTATACTAGGTAAATACGGCGAGACAGAGAAAAGCGTTGTTCCAAAAGAAGCCTGCCCTCCCACGTGCGGCAACGAAAATACCTACAGTAGCCGTGCTGTGGTACCAGCATGCTAAGGCATATATTTTTTCCTTGCGGTGGACTGAAAGACGTCCTGGTTTTGAAAAATAATTTTTTTTAGTGTACTCTAACATTAATGGAATTTTTGGCCACCAGAGAAGCTGATATGTGGTTTGTAGCTTGTGGTGCGGTCCAGAATTTTGTCAGGGAAGAAAAATATCAGCCAATCTAGCCCTCATTTCCGTGCATCAACGAGAAACACTTGCTTTGGCGTGCTTGTGCGGCAGAAAAACTGCAGCTCCAGGCAGGATGCATGAAGCCATTCACGGCTGACTCGAACGCTTAAGGATCTGCACGGCCGCCCAAAGATCCTGACAACAGAAGTCTCGCAAGCAGCGTTACGGATTCGGTGGAAGGAAGTCCGACTCTTTTTCTTAACAAAATAGGCCCATTTTCTTAGACTCCGACCGTGATTCTGGCAACTTTCTGACTCCGACTCCTGTCCTCCAAAATTTATCAACGCCGACTGCTACCTTGCATTCCTGCTTATAAGTAGAGCCCAGATTTATTGCAGTTTCCGGTGTTAGTGCAATAAGAGCAATAGCTACAATAGCTGTAATAACTGCAATGAAAACTATAAATGCAATCTATTATTCCGTGTTCACATGCCCATCATTGTAACGTGTTCACTCAAATTGATGGACGCGGCGCGTTGATTTCAGAGAAGCAGCTGCAGCAAACGCGGTAGAGCGTAGAATAAAGCACGACCTTTTTTTTTAACGCTGCGTCATTCATGTTTAGTAAACAGAACTTATAAATGCTAAATTTATCCTCTGCAGCGTTCACAGATCATGGACAAGTTTACAAAAAGAGTTTTTTTTATCTTCACTTTAATGATTAGAATCACTGTACAGTGCTCCCGTTTAAAAAAAGAAAACAAAAAAACCTGAAAATATTATTACGTAGATCACGGACGCCATCTTTGATTTGGTAGTCCAACTGATTGCTCTGTGCTGAGTTCTCTTCTGTCGGTTTATCAGGCTATATCTATTTTTAAAACAGGTTATTCCTCCCAAAATCAGTCTATAAGATTATGGGATACGAATATGACTTCAAACCGACGCAACATATAAGCGGAATTGTAAAGAAGTGATATCATAACTGAACGCGCAGCGTCATCCTTATGAATGAAGCACACTTCTATGTGTGGACAGAGACAAAAAAAGTTGACGCACAGCTCGTGTTCAGTTTCGTGATTAAATGCGTTACGATGAGGGACGTGTGAACTCATGGCACTTATTATCATTGCCACGTGTCATGACACTTCAAACGCCATGACAATTGGTTTCCTTATCAATTATTGTGCCATGTATTTGATGAGGCAAAAATATAATTGAGTTACAAAATCTGACTATTAAATTTTTATAACCCGCTTCGTTCCGGGAAAACATCATGGGAACAGGTAAAGCGGGATATTTACAAGAATCATTCTCACCATTGGGTAGAATTAGATACCTACTGATAATTGGTATTTGAAACTGAAATAGGTGTCCGTTGATCTACTGACATGCTATTCCCGTATGCTATCCAACTTTTTTTTGGTCCTTTCAATTTTTTGCTGTATTTGCCGCTTTTCATTTGTTCCCTATTTCTTCCTCGCCTAATACTTAGGTGCAATATGTGTAATTTTTAGGTGCAATAAGTACAACTTTTAGGAGATATAACTGCAATATTTTAAGGGCAATAAATCCGGGCTCTACTTATGAGACTACTTATACGTGCATAATGTTGACAGCGGCAGTCTAGAGTGCTGATCTCATGACACTGGAGGTTTAAGATCGAATACCACCCAGGCAAACGCTTGCGTCGCTTGAGATGCTGACTGCTGAGTCAGCATTATGTCTGCAGAGCTGCTACAGGAGTAATGACTCAAGCCAGCAATGGTGAAGGTCAGAGCGGGGGCGGGGGCACAGATCGTCGCTTAAAAGCCTTCCGTCGATGGCGTCATAGCTCATGACGGTCTATCATCTACTGCAGCTGTACATTCTTCTAAGCCCAATAGGACTATACCTGCAATACGATCCAGTGCGTGTGAGTTTCCTCAGTAGGTGCACCGTCAAGCTGACTTTACTTTTCCCTTAAATTAACTCACAGTAAGCGCGGTATCGAGCCATGTACAGCAAGCACGGCACTATGCCAGTTTCCAAGCTTTAAGGCAATGTCACGACTGCGTTACTGAAGAAAATAGTCCTACAGATTATTCTTATATGCTTACAATAATAATGATCAAGAAAATGCCATGCCATTAATTCGCAGGTAGTGACAAAAATTTCCAAAGAGAAGCTGCATTAAGGGCTTGAACAGAAAAGCAGCAATATACGAGGCAAGCAAAAACTTCTAATTTGCTAACGCGTAAAGAGAAAGCAACGCAAAAATGGCAGCAGTGCAATGATCTTGCAAAGACACTTTCTTTTCGCAGTGTGAATGGTACCGCGCGGTAAATTTTACAGCGGAAAAATGGTGGTAATGAATGCGCTCGATCTTAGAATCGGTATGGACGTTCTGAAAAATTTTTCTAGAAGTATCGGTAGGCAGCCTCCTGCCAGAGTGAATGATATCCGTGTCCAGTATGTGCGGGGATGTAATGTTTTCAGAGTGTATGTGTATTTAGTCTTCGGCATCCCGGGCTGCCAACCTATGGGTTTTTCCCAAAACTACGTCTTCTTTTAAACATCCCATTGGTATTCGTGGCGGAGGCGTTATCTGCGACTTGGTAGTGGCATCAAGGTTTTGATAGAAGGAGGTAGCAACGGCCATAGAGATCGGACTCAGTGGTTGGCTACACGAATGGCTGGTTGTGTGTGATTGGTTGGAAGGGATGGTGGGAGCTTGTGATTGAAGGAAAGGGAGTATCCATCGAGAGACGAAAAAAAATTGCTGGTTAATACGGCAAAAATTGCCTGTGAACTCTCCTTCCGTTAAATTTCCCTAAGCAGCGTGACCGCTGTCCAGTTCGGAGGTGGATGTGTCACTGCTGCATTTACCCTCCTGCAGTAGCATGGAAGAGCTCGTCAAGGTAGTTAAGTAGTTTAATCTATTATTTTGCATGCCGCAGCCAGTGCACTGAGGTGGGTCACGGTCTGGGAGGACCAGACGGACGTCCGTTCTATCTAGATTAATAAAGGGAAGTTCTGGTTGTCGGCAATGCTACGCAACGTTTTATCAACGTTTGAATATGTTCCAGGTAGGGATACTATTCTCTTAATTCAAGTGTATGTATAGTTTCCCCCTGAGAAAATGAGCGTAGTGACCAGAATTCAGTTTTCAGTACATTGCAAACAAAATGATTGTAAGGCTTTCGATTATTGAAGGCACTTGATTAATTTTCAGTGATTTAAAAAAAAAAATACTATGAAGAACTCGATTTAATAGAAAAATTGGAAGTACGGAAGAAAAAAAAGGCATTAATCATATTCCGGGGACAACTAGGAATAATCTCCTTGAAAAGTAACGACAACAATTTAGATTGCGGTACCTACTCCAGCTCTGCATCAATGGAGGTACGCATTTTTTTCCACTGAGTTTTGGCTTTGAAGGAGACCCTTCAAATTTCTACGAACGACCCTCAGACTTGAGGGCAGTAGAAGCACTTGATTAATTTTGCAAGGGGCAATTATTTCGCAGTGGCCGTCCCTCAGAAGTCACCGGAGAATGTCATGCCGTTTGAATTACCGTCGGGAAGGATTAATTAGAGGAGCCTTTAAGCGGCCAGGTGCTTCGGACACCTGGCATGGGAGTCGATGGTGGGCGAGATCGTTGACGGATAGGTCAGACAGCGGTAATAGGGAGGTGGTGTAATACCTAAGGATGTTATGCAAGAGGTAGGGATGTTGTATAATGCTTAGGAATGTTGTGCAATACCTAGGGATGTTGCGCAATGCGTAAGGATGTTGCACAATACTTAGCGATGTTGTGTAATACTTAAGGATATTATGTAATACTTAGGGATGTTGTGCGATAGTCAGGGACATTGTGCAATACCTAGGGATGTTGTGCAATACTTACGGATTTTGTTTAATACCTATCCATGTTGTGCGATACCAAGGGATATAGTGTTATACCCAGGGATATTGCAAAACACGTAGGAATATTGAGCAATGCCCAGGAATGTTACGCAATATCTAAGGCCGTTGTACAATACTCAGGAATATTGTGTAATGCCTAGGAATGTTACGCAATATCTAGGGCTATTGTGAAATACTTAGGGAAGTTGTGTAATACTTAGCAAAGTAGTGAAATACTTAAGGATGTTGTGTAATACGAATGCGATGAAACACTCATGGTTGTTGGTAATGACTAAGGATGTTGTAAATTGTTTTAGGATGTTGTTCAATACTTAGGGATGTATTTTGCCATACATAGGAGCGTCGTGCAATGCGTAAGGTTACTGAGCTAAGCCTAGGGATGTAGAGAAATATCCAGGGATGTTGTGCTATGTCCAGGGGGATTGTGCCGTACTTGGAAGTATTGTGTTCTCTCCAAGGATGTTGCGCTGTCCATGGAAATATCGTGTATTCCTTCAGAAGTTGCCCAATCGGAAATTAAAGGCATTTATCGGCTGTCTATGGAAATTAATAGGCTTATGGAAATTTATAAGCTGTTTATGGACAAATAGTTAAAGATATTTGATGATATCGGATAAATGCCTGAAAAATTCTGATTGGGCGGGGATGTGTTCTTAATATTATGCAAGCCTTGGGGATATTGTTTCATCCCGGAGATGTTGTACAGTCCCGGAAAATGTTTTCCTTGTTCTGTGAAGAATGTTTCTCATTCTCTGACCCTTGGAGGTACTGCGTCATTTCTAGGGAATCGATACAATCCCTAGGACACTTGCAAGACTCTTGGGGAGTTATAATAGCTGGGGTATTGTGGAATATCCTGGTTCCTGTGGTATTGTGGAATATCCTGGTTCCTGGGGTATTGTGGTATATCCTGGTTCCTGGGGTATTGTGAAATACCTTGATATGTGAGGTAATCTTCACGGGCTTGATGCAATCCCTGATACATTATATAATCTCCAGAAGGTTGTGCGAGGCCGGTAGAAATCTGGCAGTAATGTGTAACAAAGAACCACCATACAAATGCCTGGGATATTTCTCTAATGCTATACTTTTACTTGCAGAACCAGTTATTCATAGCAGTGCATGGACGATAACTTGCCGAAGAAGCACACAATTGAAAGAGCGTATAAAACGCACCATTTCAGAGTACTAAGCGTTTTACTGGATGGAAATCATGCAATCAGATCAATAATCGTGATGAGCAGATCATGAAAATGCAGTGCACGTGAGTGGTAAAAATGACGCACACACTCACAATACAGTGCATACAAGTGACGAAGCATTACACAGACACTAGACTACGGCGCGAATAGATAACAGACTTAAGGCACACATGCAGCAGACGGAACGCAATGCTCACAAAATACAGACTATGAAGTACACTTGTTACACAATAAAACGCCTACAGACATCGGTTTCTCTCGCCTAGAGACCGCGGCACCGGACGCATACAGACTACGGTACCTGTCGCACACAGACCACGGTACCTGACGCACACAGACCACGGTACCTGACGCATACAGACCACGGTATCTGACGCACATAGAGCACGGTATCTGATGCACACAGACCACGGAAACAGACCCCTACACACCACGGTATCTGACGCCTGCAGACCACGGTATCTGACCCAGACAGACCATAGATTATGACCCACGCTAATGACAGATTGTGACGAACACAGACGATAGAATACGATGCCCACAAATGATGGAATATGACGCACATAGACTATTATAATAACCGCCTGCAAACAACAGTAGGCCCTATATGACGCAAACGCATGGCGGAATACGAAACACACAGACTGCAGAATATTATACGCGTTGACGACATGATGTGAAACCTAGACTACAGACCATAATTCGCGCAGGTGATAGAATATGACGCTCGTAGACTACCGACTAAAAACTCACGTAGGTGATAAAATAGGACACACGTAGACTACAAAATATGACGCATATACACTACAAAACATGACGCACGTAGACTTTAGAATATGACGCACGCTAATGATAGAATATGACGTATGTTCCCTACAGAATATTTCCCATGCAAACAACAGAGTAGGACGCACCTAGACTGCAGAATATGACGCACGTAGACTATAGAATATGACGCACGTACACTACAGAATATAGCTACGGAGACGACAGAATATGACGCACGTAGACTATCGAATATGACGCACGTAAACTACAGAATATAACGCAGGAGACGGCTGAATATGACGCATGTAAACTACAGAAACATGACGCACGTAGAATTTAGAATATATCGCATGTAGATGGCAGAGTATGACGCACGCAGAATACAGAATATGCTGCACAGAATATAACGCGCGTAGACTACAGAACATAACACGAGGAGACGACAGAATATGACGCATGTAGAGCACAGAATATAACGCATGCACATTGCCAAATACGGCGCATACAGGCGACAGAATATGGCGCACTCGGCACGCAGGGAGGAGCTTGGCTCAGCAGCCAGCAAACACTGCCGCCTGTCAGAACTGCTCCTAATCGAGAAGATGCCGATGATGCTTCGCCAGATTCCTGGCAGGGTCCTGCAAACGCTGTCAATATCGTAACGGCAGGAGGCCAGGCTGCCTCGGCCCTCGAGCTACGCAGAAATGTTGCATATTTCCGAGGCCACACTATGCATACGCACGCGCAACTTGACGCAAGGATGTGCAGCTTCTACAACTTCTCGTTATTGACTGAAACTCGTTAGCATAGATACGGTAGCATGAACGACGTGCGAGCTGCACATCCTCGCTCCCAGTTGTTGTAGGTGAGATTGTATAGTGTAGTCCCGGTGTAATACTAGGCATACGAATAGAGAATGGGTTGGCCGAAACCCCCGATATGGATATTATTTCAATAGAGCAGCAAATAACGAGCATACTGATGTATAAAAAAAAAGGCAAGCTCACGGGATGGTCTTTTGACCTGCGTTCATACATCAAGATACATGAATACCTGGAAGTGTATTTTATTATGTTTAGAAGTTTAAGACTCCGTTTACAAAGCAAAGGCGATATTACAGAAGGAGAAGGAAGGGACATATAGTGTGTCGATAGACACGTGGAGCATGGAACCCATGCACGAGGGTGTTCCCACACAGGATCAACGCGCATGAGAACAGCAAGTCGGGAAAGAACTACCTTAAATAGTGGTAGGAATATAGAAAGAAGCCAAGTGGGCACGAAAGACAGACGTCCTGAAGGCCCAACTACTTGCTAAGTAACCTACACAATTCCCTCTGGGGGCGCTGCTCCCTATAGCATAGGCTGATCGAACCTAACTAACCCAACCGTATGGCCCATCCTATACCCCCTGAGGGCTTTCACTGTCTCCGCGGACCCAACCGGACGCATCAGAAAATGAATAAATAAAAAAATAAAGTGGCGGTTGCCATTACAGCTAGCTTAAGGGAGAGTCACTTGTCAAGGTTTTGATGCCCTTTCAAGTTAGGAGTCAATAATAAATCGGAAAGTTGTGCGCCTATATTCTGTTGTTTAAACAGACACATCTCACTCGAAAGCTGTGATTTATGAAATGATCAGGGGGCGCAACACAGCCCCCCACCCAAGGGTCTAAGAGCTATGAAGCCAGAAGGAATAAGCACGCTAAAATCGGACACACAAATGGGACGATCATCACACTGTCATCAATAGAACACAACTTTCACTTCATTGGGCTGTAATAAACCTATTCATACTGGGCTATATTTTTCAACATAGGGTATCATTACTAAATTATACAGAGGAGAATATTAACATACGCTTTTTGATCTCAAAGTTATTCCTCCTACATGAAGTAGAGACATCACACAAACATTGAATAGAAAAAGAACGCAGACTAATTTCGTGTACATTATAAAGTTTAAACATCTTCTAGAAGACAGTCACTGAGAGCGCCAGTAGATTTGCTGATGGGACGCTCGATTCAGTGCAAGGAGCTTTAATAGGGGTGGAGGGAGCCTGCTGCAATAAATTAGGTAAGCTTGCGTTCCAACTTTTCGGGTGTGGCTGTGACGCGTTCATGAATCCCATTGGTGGAAGTAACGTGGGAGCAAGGAGTCTTACAGGGAGCAACAGACAAACTGATGTACTAATATATGATTGATGCATACGGCGACTGGCAGCAGCGACACCCGAAACTTGAGCTTCACAGACAAGGCTCCTGGCTCCGGCCTCCTTTTATTAAAATGTAATCTCCTTGATTCAGTGTCTCACTAGCTTCGAAGTAGTGAGGTGCTACTAAGTAACGCTCCAGCGGCATCTGCTCGTGCTCTTGCGCTAGGCGTATATCCTATATATTATATATCTATCTACCTATCTATCAAATGAAATATGCTTAAATCAATCCGTTTACAATGCATAGTGTATTCGCGAGTATGTGTAGTTACTATCGTGAGTCAGTGAGTGTGTGCGTCCGCCCAGATTTGGTGATGTTGCATTGAATTTCGTTCACAGACATCGGTTGCTTTGAAATTCATTTGTAGTTTTGACTGGGTTGGGCCCGGGCTGAGGGGTCCCGACGTGATAAAACGTGGGTTCTTGAATCATAAGAAATGAAATATAATTATTGAATAATACTGACATATATGATGAATAATAAATCTATTTCGTTACCGATAATTCTACGGTATTTAAGACATTACAACATGTGGGGACTATCGATTTAGAGAACGTGTGGCCAACATACAGTATAAGTTGTACATCTGTCGTAAATACATATACTGCTAGCATGCAAACCATACACGTAGTGCCAGACCTACACTGTGTAGTCACACGCACAACTCATAAAGCGGGAGCTCAGTTTGTAAGTCAATCAAGATATATTAGGAACTTCCAGCTTACCCCGGTCATTCGTATTTCACATCTCCCACCGATGTTATCTCTTTCTCCTTTATTGTGTAATTGAAATAAAATTCTTCTTTAGATCCAATATCCAATAGTTTAATTTCTGAAGACGGGAAAAGACGTTCCCTAAACGGTAAAATTTTAGTACCTTTCGTCGACTGTTTATTTAGTGTGTGCGATTATTCTTAGTCTAACATTTTCGTTCATGATACCTTAAGTAGGCTATCAGCTTTCAGTACTATGGAGACCAACCACGAGCGGGACGTCCGATCATCAAGTTGAGCGTACGACTGCTTAGTGTAGCTCAGATATTACGCTGTGCAGGACGCCTGTAGTAGTAGTGATTTTACTAGCGCAAAAGGGACAAAATGTCAAATCGCACCGACCTGTTCCTGTGGTTTGACACAGGCTCGTGCGCCACTAGGATGAGAGGTGTCTCATTTTAAATTATCAATGATTTTTGCCTCGGCTTTTCTGCTGGGAGGTCTCAGAGAGGCCAGTGCGCTACTGACACAAAAAAGCGCAAGTTATGCATCTCTAACCCCCGGGCACGGCTGAACGCTTTCGGTCAGCTACGCCGCGCAGAGGAAAGAAACGAAAAACAAGAAGGTAGAAATCTAGCGGGAATAGGTCGGCCACCTCGATCAGCTGCCTACCTCCCGAAACAGAGGGGGCAGTATTAAGAGCCTGCCTAACTTAACGAAACTAACCTTAACAGCAGGAACTGCGGCAAGCTGCAACATTTTCTGCGGAAAAGGCTCTCGTGACCCTTCGGTGTGTGAGGCCCAAATACATTGTGGCAGGGAAAACGCCCACCAGAATATACCCCTGAGGGGTGCATGACGTCCGTTGGGAAACAAAAGTGAGAGTCACGGCTGAATCGTAATTTTTTGGGCGATTAATCGATAGCCATAGTAGAAAATAGTGATTAATATCGGCTATTTCCATAAAATTTACTCATGATGTGGCTGAAGATAAAAACTTGTAAAAACTCCATTATTATTATTATTGCTAATGCTAATATTCCTTTGCTATATAATTATTCTAATTACGGCCGTTATTGTACACCTTTTTTAATGCTTATCTTAGCGCTAGTGCCTGTAATGCCATGAGAACTAAATAGTTAGTATGAATTTCAAAGAGAAAATAGACCTTAGCAATTGGATAATAGAATATTAAATTAGACACTATTTTCAAACGGAGAAGACTCTGCACTGTCCTGAGAGGCAAAGAAGCAGACATAAACTATGTCAAAAAGAGGTTCTCAGACACGAATAAATGTTGTGCTAAAAAACAACTATTATGGAAAGATGCTGCCAAATGGATAAGAGACGGCGAGCAAAAGCACAAAATTTAAAGTCAGTAAAACGGGCAGAGGAATATAGATGTCCCGATAACCATGTGACAATGCCAAGGTTGTCTATGTCGACTAATAAAACTACGAAAGGCATGAATTCATTATACTTTTTTGAACATGCTCACCTTACCAAAGACTTCATTAGTCGTGTGTCAATATTCCGTCAACTGCGTACGTAATAACATTCAGCACTGGTGGCAACTATGAACTGTAGTAAGTTTTGCAGAGTATTATCAACCGAAGTGTTTTGCCAGATACAACTAAGCAGCCGTTGGATAGCTTTAGTTGAGGTCATTTGCTTTCACTCTTCAAGTTGTACTTCTACTGAATGCAGTGACTATTGTATAATATTACATGAACCAAAATATTCAATAAGTAAAATTAATTACACGATTATTTCCTATCGTTTTAAATCGATTGGTTGTCTCAAAAACAACAGGGCGACTGATAGAGACACTAGGCAAATATTTAGTCTTCAATGACTGCCATCTTGTTTATTTGGAGGACAGGACTGAACTTCAAAGCACCCAAGTCCTCAGGCACCAATCCCGCAAGCACGGCTCGAAAACGTTTACTTTACAAAGATAAACAACAGAATCACAACAAGACTTGCCTCTCTTAACGGTTGTTACCCAAGACACTCGAGACACTTTGCGATATCATTAGCTCAAAGTACTAGGAAACCGAGCCTGCTATATCGGGATCTGACTTCTGCCTGACTGCTAAAAATACTGATGAAGTATAAAAATGAAAAATATGTATGTAAATACAAACATCTATTAGCTCAGTAGCAATGTGTCGCAAACTCCACTAGCCACGCTCAAAACGCGCTTGCAGAACAGCACTGTGAGGGCTACGGCGGGTGTAGAGACCCCATGTATTTGACGGAAGAAACGGATGATTACTGTTAGGATTACTACACTTTAGCCTTGGAATTAAACAAGTAGCAAAGGATATAGCTAGTTGCATTTTTACGTGTATTGTATTTTTTCATTGTTTAATTTCAGTGCCACTGGATATGGCAACATTCTAAAAGCGTTTATCAACTAGTGAAAACAACTAGTTTTGAATGCATATAGAATTTTGAATTTTTATTTATATCGGAGAAATGAAGACCCGTAGATAGGAAAAGGAAGCAAGGAAGAACGCAAGATGGCGAATCGGGTTCATCTCGTCAAAATTGTGAAAATCCCAACATCCTGGGCGGCACAGAAAGACGTTCCTTGAAGAGATTGGTAAAGAAAGATCTGCGTTCATCAACGGAAAGAACTATCAGCGAGTTCTGTAAAGGCAACACACAAACAAAGCATCGAGAGTTAAAGAAAATGCATTCAAGCGAATGCAAATTAACCAGCAAGCCATTGCTGCCATCTTACTTACTTAGAGCATTTTCGGAAGAAGTCCAGGTGACGTGGTCCACGTCACCTCCCTTGATGCTGGATCTCTTCTGTTGGGTCACAGTTAGTGACCGAAGAGAGAGCCAGCAGCGAATTATCTCCACGGTGCCGGTCAGCAGGCAGTTTATAAAAAAAACCTGTACTTTGCTCGAAAACACCGAGATTGGACCGTTGAAAGTTGGAAACATGTGGTCCGCTGAGTCCACTTTCAAATTGATGGGGGACGGAGGGTGGGGCGGAAACCAAACGAAGCCGTAGATCCATCTTGCATCGTCCTATCCACGGGTTGTCCTTTCTCTGATACGAATCAAAATTCAGCATTATATATTCACTCAAAACAGGTGTTTACTACTTGCTGTACACGTCTAGAATGGGTCATATACAGCTGTACTGAAGCAAGCTAATATTAGAAAAAAAAAAATGAAACAAAAAATAGAGTTATAGCTGGTAAAAAGATAGTAGTCTACTTTGTTTTGACTACTTCGCGTATTATCATTAATATATTAGCATTATTATTATAAGAATCCTAGTTTAACCACCGCATACACCCTGGTGCGCGAGACGTAAAGTTAGCAGAGATAACTTTTTATCTTGGGATTAATGGCGTAAAGTCCCAGTTTCATAAAGAACTCATCAATTGAGTTAAACTTGTCTCAATCTTACCGTAGCGATTTACTACTGTTCGCAAAGCTAGCTGCAAACCATTTCAATGCAATGAAACGGAATGGAGAAGAAGATAGGAGCAACACTCGAGCGGATGGCCCCTTTTGTGCCCCCCCCACACACGAGAGGGGGTAGGAGTTACTTGAAATATATATGTCTCTTACCACCATCTGAGCAGAAGTGAAGCTGTACAGCATCTACCTAATTTAACGAACTAACCTTATCAGCAGAACTGGGGCCATGAGAAACATTCCCCGCGGAAAGGCACTGGGATTACCCTTTGGATTCCTTTGAAAACAATAAAAAATAGAGCATTCTGAGAGCGCATACTTATTAGAACTACTTTTTTAGAACTGCTAGTGACGCTCGTCGTCATGAAATGGCACCAGAAAACGACTGTTACAATAAAAGCAAAGTTTTCTTCGCTCTATTTCCCAGTTCTTCTTTGAAGAATAGCCTTCTCCTTCCATTCATTAATCCTCTACTAAGCTCGTGCATTATGAGCTAAGAGTAAATAATTAGTAAAGCTTTACTGTGGGATGGAATTGAAGTGAAGAGGTACTTCAGACGGTTCCAATGCTTAAATAATAAATTCGGTAAAGCAACGGCCTCTTTACCGCTGAACAAAATGAGTTCGTCTTATGGTATCAAATACTGAAATCGGTAAAAAGAGAGAGAGAGAGCTAGAGTCATTACAACCAACCCACTACCTGAAAAGACGTGAGATTCGGCTAAGAGATGACATTAAAATCAAGGAATCAATTATTGTAATTGGCGTATAGCTAACCAACACCTAGAACAACCAACTTTTGTTCATTATATACAAGCCGTTCTCTCTGAATAGACGAAGAACAGCCCAGTTCAAGAAAGATAGTACACAGCTGTGGCATCTTTGAGACGCAGTTAACAGAAATTATCAAACGACAATAACATTAATTTTCCCAGAAATTAAGCCCAGGATAAATAAATATTCGCAGCAGATCATCCAAATTTCCTACAAGTATATCACAGCAGTCAATATGGATGACAATAAAGTAGCATCATCCATAATGACAACGAACGAGTTAACAATCAACATCGATGCAAATAAAGCAGCAGCATCCAGATTCACAACAAGCGAATCAACAATCAGTATGGATGATAATTAAGCAGATCACCCAAATTTCCTACTAGTTTATCACAGCAATCAATATGGGAGACAACAAAACAGATAATCCAAATTCAGCAGGAGTGTATCCCCTTAGTCCCGTTGCCTACGAAGGTTTCCGGGCGGGTCGACACTCGCAGGATCAGGCCAACTTTGCCCCGAGTTACTCGAAGTTGCTGAAAAGCTTCTCTTTTCAGCAGGCACTCGGTTCGAAATAAACAGCAATGAAAACCCGTGCTCTTTGCGACTGCAAAGTTTGCAAGTCCTGCCAACCTCCATAACTCTTCTCATTTCTCACAGAAGTCCTGGGGGCAGCAGTACAGCGTAGTAGATTGTTTTATTTGCAGGGCAATGAGCTCCCCTTTTTTCTGACAAACTCTTACAAGCGTTTTATTTTTTTCGAGATGCTCATGTAGGGAAGAGTGTTTTGGATGGGTCATGGTTGTATTTGAATAGAAGACGTCGGTCAAGTACAGGAAAATTTTCGCGCAACCGTTTTTGTATAATGCAGCCTATCGAAAAATCATAGGCAAATAGCCAAAATTTTGAGATGGTCTCTGCTGTAGACATTGGCCTTTTCCTAACATTTTTCGATTGGTCATCTCGGTGATCGTCTGAGTGTACAACTACTCAGTCTATGGTTAAAAAAAGGTCAAATCTTATTGACTGCAGACGCCTGCTGGTAAATTTGCATGTACTGGGCCGTGCTGCAGATAAATACTCGCGAGGCGCAAAGAAGCGCTCGGCTGCAGTCGACATAAGATTGGCCGTGCAGTGGGGTCAGATGCGGAAGACTCATGTGATGACTGCAACCCGACCGTCTCCATTTGTGGTTTAGGCTGGTGCTCCTCAATGGAGTGAGAAAGCCAGACACATGGACTCCTCCCTTAAGCCAAACAAGGCAAAGCTTAACTTTCCTGGCTGGAAGGCGAATGCGGGAACTTGAGCATGCAAGTACAGCACTCTCGCATCAAGGAACTGCAAGTATGCCATATACCACAGAGTAGGGCTATACGTACAACAGAAACGAGCATCGTTGCAAGAAAATCGGTAAACTCACGCACCGAAAAATGCTTTCATCAGATCAGTAAGCTTAGGAAGAAAAGGAGGACTACTCTAACGATCATCAGTAGAAGAATGGAAAAGGAAGAAAGCGAAGCATGTAAAAAAATAGTCTAGCAGGTGTTGCGAAAACCCAAAGCTTGTTGCATTACACAACGTCAGAAGACAACATTCTGACGTGTAGTGAGCTCTCAGCCTCGAACAGACATCGCCTCGGGGCGAAGAAACACACGACATACTGTCGCCTATCTACCACTGCTTTCGCATTGCCACAGCGAGCTAAAAGGACTTACGTGATCTCCTTATACCGGAGTTACACTGTATAATCGCACGCTCAACTTATTAGTGGACGTTCAACTTGCATGTCACTCTTGCTCCCGTATCTATGCTACCGACTTTCTGATGTATCGGGACCACGTGCGCCCTGACAGTTGAGCGTGAGAATGTTTAGTGTAGCAGCGGCATGATGCACGAGGCATGCTATACAATCGCACCGTCAACTGATGAATGGACGTTTATCTCGCACATCGTTTAGTTTCAGCACTTGCCGGGGGTATCTTCGATACCGACGCTCGCAGTTCTCGTCCACAGATGTGCGAGCTGACCGTCGATCCCCTCGTAAGTTGAGCATACGATTGCCTATGTAGTGTGAACCTGGCATTAGGCCACGTTTTTTCCGTAAAGTAATATGGTTGAAATTGCCTAACGAATCTTTACGGCAGTCACCGCAACAGAATTTTTGGACGCTCAGGAGGACGCTTCACATTTTGAACTTATTGTTGGCTGGCCAAAAAATTCTCGTCGGAAAGGAGGGGAGGAAGAGAGAGAGAGAGAGAGGGGGGGGGGGATAATGGATTTTTTTTTTCGTTTTGCCATTTAGAGCATTCGAAGTAACATTAAATTCAGATTGTAATTAAAACATAATCGTAAACATTGAAAACATGAGTGCAATATTATAGTTATAGATACATCCCTAATATTATCGTAAATATTAGCATTATGATCATAAACATGAATCAGTATTGCGTCACTTTTTTCCGTATCTTCCAGGCAAGGATTACGGGCTTAGACAGTGCGCAGCTAATGCCAGGACTTTTGCTGGAGCTTAGGCCTTTATTCACCGGATGCCCTTCCTGTCGTGAACCAGTGACACAGGATTAGAACCCGGGACCTGATGAGCCAAAGCCGGGAACTTTATCATTACGCCACGGCGGCCCATCATCATTATTAACTTGATATCATTGTATTACATTTATGCATGGGGCCGTGAATGTTATATTCTCAACTCATTTTGGTACTGCAAATGCTGCACAGATATGAACAAACTTATTTATCTAACACTCATTCCAGTTCCGCACAGGCTTAATAAGCTTTATGTGATACCGCCAATAAAAGGTCAGTTGCTGATTTTCAACTGGCTTATTGAATGTATTTCAAACATAGACTCTGATTCTCTTGAATACAACAACGCTCTATTGTGTATAATTCATTGTACAACAATATCGAAGCAGTGTTGGATTTTAACTACAAACGTCAGTTCAGTAATGCTATCGTTGGGCAGTAATGTGCCGTGCGCAAAAAAAAAAATAAAATAAAATTCTTGGATAAATGCAGTAAAATGGAATCTTTATAATTTTCAGACGTGGCGTTGAGTATGTACTTTTTTTTATCAATGGGCAGTTTTTTGTGTTGGTTGAGTTACACAACGAAAGTGTTTTTTTCGTAATATGATTTCGGACTTGGTAGTCAAAATTTAGATACCAAAGCGACATTTTACCAGTACTGAAATTCAGTAACAGAGGCAAAAATGAAATTAAATAAGATAAAAATAAAAAATGGCAAGGCTAATACAACATAAAATCAATATAAAAAGTACTGAAATAACAACGAATCAGTGAAAACGGTGAAAGAAAAAAGGGCTTTCTGAAACTAACGGCTGGGTAGCAGTGGACCTGAGATCTGTTCTCCTACAGGCTCTAACCTTTAGAATAAACAGAATGAGGAATGGCGAACGGAGTTCAAAACAGCTAGGCCTTTTTATAGGTCCACCTTTTTTTGCCCTCTCCATGTACACAGCTTGACATCTCCAAGCTCCGCATATCAGCGGCTATTGATTGTGCTTGCGGGCATTCATGATCGTCTCTTTGGCAGGGACTCTTCCCCCTTTTCCTCTTTTTTCCTGTCCTCGATCTCCTACTAACATAATGGCAATAGCTCATAGAGGGCCGGGGAGTAAGTTCCAGTGTCTCTTTGGGAATAGGCCTGTTGGTTTGTCTACTGCCGCCTTTCTAATGTAATCTAATCTAACCTTTGTTTCTCGCAGAATAATTATTTAAAAGAAAATTCTTACTTTCAGGTGTTTGATACATGCACTCTTAAGTCAATTGTAAATGTATCGAGTACCTGGAAGTAAGCGTTTTGACCCTATATTATTAAACTGCCTAAAGAGTCAATCCCCTGCAGCACTTGCTAACTGTATATGGCAAATTTCCCGCACTATCACAGTATTCTCTTTACAATAAATGGCTAAATGGCATGGACTGTAACGAAGTCTCTACGTGCAGAGGTAAAAGGCTCAACCAGTCTAAGTTCAACAGTGCCTTCGGAACACCTGTATATTTATTTAAATTTTGGGCGTATTTTCCTCTTCGCTCAAGCTGGAAATATCAGCTTCTGAGTAAAGGGCAAGCAGACCCTCAGTTGACTGCTGGCCGTGAGTGAGGGAGGTGGTAGGTGTGTGGGCCACCGGTCTCTGTCGGCGTCGGGAAACTGGTCGCGACACGTGATTGAGCCATTTAATTATTGGCTGTAGTTGCTTATTTTACAGCGGGTGTTGATATCTTAAATTTTTTTGAGCTGATAACAAACTTGTACTTGGTTTTGAACGATGAGAGCTCCATCAGTTTTTTAATTAGTAGTCAGCTGTTCATAAAATATAGTTATCACCAATAATTAGGAACTTTCGTATCTAGCGGCGGTGTATTTTAAATATTTCACAGTGTACATCAACTTGAGACTTGAATGCGACCAATCGTTCATACAAATTTAGAGGTAGCTATTACTTGATAGGATTATTAAATAGACCTATCAAATAATAGCTGTTTGTTAGGAAATAGAGCTAGTTCCGCAATTGGGCAATTCCCATATCTCAGAACCGCATATCAGGCATCCGAAGTGGGGGAAAATGGGTTCCATACCAGACAGCAAATTTTCTACTTATGATCTGCATGCAGAGTTAGTTAAAAAAATAAAAACTTGGCTCTATTCTTCGCCGTCGACATGTTATCCAAAGTACCCTAATTTTCCCCTATCTAATACTGAAGCGTCGCAGCCATAGTATCTAACAGAGAGACAAGCAGCGTACTGTATAATATAAATTATTTTGAAGATAATCGTAGCATAGAACTACGTATACCGAATGCAACCAACTCGAGTTATCTTATACGATTAACAGACATTCAAATCCATGACCCGTGTTATTGTCGCCAAGGTGAAATACGATACTGGCTCTTATTTTAGTGAGGTCGTCTTCATTAAATGAAAAAGGCCAAGAATTCTTCATGTAAGTACAAAGAATAGTGAAGCGACAGTCTTTGAACAACGGAATATGTGTTTCGTATCGTTGGAGATAATTCACATTTGAGTTATCGTAAACTTAAATGTTTTACGTCCAAACTTTCTAGTCGTTTTTGAAGGCTTACACTGCGAGAAGTCCTGTTCCAAATCCAGCATACGTGCACTGACAGGAAGTTAACTCGTCCAAGTGTTTCATTGGAGAAGTAACTTAACTATTACGAGTTATCTCCACTGAATCATTTATTCCATGCCTTTCCGAGATGAATTAATTTAAATATTAAGCTTAATATCCACCGAGTGATATTATTAACAGTTTCCTGAAAACGACTAATCTGACAATTAAGTTCAAAGTTTACAAATTCAATTTATTTGAAGCGTGTACATGGACTTTATTGTACAGTGAGTTTAACATCCGTGAAAATAATTTCGACATGATTACATGGTTTCAAAATTGCAGTATTCATACTAAGCAAAGGTTTTTTCGACTCGTGTCGTCGACTCTGATCGAATTTCCGGTTTAACTTCGTATGTTCTATTACTAATAAGAGTTACCATACGTCTGACACGACTGTTCATGCCAGTTGTCGTACTTTTCTGAATCACGTATTGGATCGTAAATGAAATCCTTGGTGGAAACACCGTAGAGTTCCTTCGTAAAAACATTAACTTGAAAGTATAAGTTTCTTGCTCTATAGAGTATCATGCGGCTAAGGTGCAAACTGAGTTTTCAGGATAAACCCCAAAAAGTTATTTTCTTCTCATTTTCGTTTTCTCCCTTTTATAGCGCAGTACGCACCCCTTCTGTTCGCTTTTCAAAAAGTGCTCTGGGTGAAGGGACGCCCAAGATAGAATATTAACATATTAAGTATGTACTTTTAAAAATGAATACTTTACGTATGCAATTCCATTCATTCCAATGATTTTTTCTTTACCACTGAAGTCGGCGCAGAGTTCAACAAATTGCAGCGACGACGGAAATGAGACTATCGTGCCGGTTGTAGCCTGCAAATTGCCTTAATGTGCTAATTATTCGCTTAGCAACGAGGGATAAAAGTGCCTTTGCATTGGTAAATATAAGAATGAGATCCTGAGCGACTTTCAATGAAAAAAGTATTTGGTTAACTCGTTAAATAAAGGCATCATTACGAATTGAACAAAGGAGGGATGATACGTTATGCAAACAGCAGTTTATTATGTTACTAGTGGCCCGTGCCGTCATTATAAATGACGGTAAAAAATTATACTTCACCAAAACTCCCGCCGACTTTTGAGCTTCCTCATTTTTCCCCTATCTAATACTGAAGAAAAAGATTCCAAGGTACCCAACTTTTTTTTCGCCATCTGAAATCTGAATTTTCTCCTATCTTATTAGTTCTATTTTTCCCCTATCTAATACTGAAGAAAAAGATTGCAAGGTACCCCACTTTTTTTTACATTTTGAAATCTGAATTTTCTCCTATCTTATTCC
>LQNS02278089.1:14071080-14090008 GCA_001587735.2 Parhyale hawaiensis | reverse complement strand
CGAGGGGGGAGAAATTTGAAATTCTTGCTCGTAAGTTTAGATTATAGCTAAAGTTTGAAGCCAAACTACAAGCGTCGATGGTTCTGTTAGCAGTTGGCTTGGTATGGAGTGGAGAAGTCGGTATTGGTGCGTTCTGGTGAGGTGTATTTCGAGGTCTTGCTACTGCAGACCAGTTGGTACAGAATGGAGGACTGATTTGAGGTGTATTTGGAGGTCTTGCTACTGCAGACCAGTTGGTACAGAATGGAGGACTGAATTGGAGCGTTCTGGCGAGGTGTAGATGGAGGTCTTGTTACTGCAGGCCAGTTGGTACAGAATGGAGGACTGATTTGAGGTGTATTTCGAGGTCTTGCTACTGCAGACCAGTTGGTACAGAATGGAGGACTGTATTGGTGCGTTCTGGCGAGGTGTATTTGGAGGTCTTGCTTCTGCAGACCAGCTAATACAGAATGAAGAACTTTGTATTGGCGCCTTCTGGAGAGCTATATTTGGAGGTCTTACTTCTGCACACCAGTTGCTATAGAGTGGAAGAGTCTGGCTGTATTGCTGACTTTTGCCGAGGTTTAGTCGACGGCTTTTCTTCTTTAGTTCTCCTGCAAACTTCTACGACCGTGACATGAATGAATTTGCAAGAGCCTCAACTTAGCTGCTAGTGACCAGGGTAGCATGGATTTATGTCATATATTATTTTGTGCTGGACGACTCGAATCATCGACTGAATTTAATGCGTTGCATAAGAGCGACACGCCCGAGTGTATATAGCAATANAGCTGCTAGTGACCAGGGTAGCATGGATTTATGTCATATATTATTTTGTGCTGGACGACTCGAATCATCGACTGAATTTAATGCGTTGCATAAGAGCGACACGCCCGAGTGTATATAGCAATATCGCTTCCGTTATATTCATAATCCACTTGAAGCACTTTCATAAGGGATCAAAGAATATTGGTTGAGCTCTTACGCTGTGCATGTGTCTAGGGAATGTGCAGACAGTGGGTGAAAATGTGTTGGAAAATGTACTGTAAGAAAGAATATTATATTCCACATTTCGGGCTGGACTGTTCAGCATTCTGTAAATAAATGGTATTTTCCGTTGGAAATTCAAAGGTATTTTATTTATGCAGCTTTACTATACTTGAATCTCCTTTTATTTATTTGCGATATATTTCCTAAATTGCACTTTTTGAGGGCAAAGCTTAGGCCTGTGAATTGACGCACCGGATGTAAGCTACAAAACACCCGTGCATAATACTGCAGTTGGCTTCGTTTACGAAACGATAAGTTTCTACGTGATTGCTTCTTTTTCATTAAATTTTGGAAGTGATCATTTAACTACAAAAGCAATGCTTTATCAGTTCAAAGGGTAGAACGACACCAAGCAGATTTCCAGCAGATTTTAATATAAAGTACTGTTGGCCCAGCATTTCAACCACAGTATTTCAGATGCAGTATTTTACTGATATAATTCTACGACCGCATTGGAGCAACGTTTTTTTTATCAAATGTCGTCCCAGTCTGGTGCATTTTCATAATAATAATAATAAGCATTAACGGACAACTCCAGCGAAGTCCATAGTCGGTTATTACTAAAGTACCCAGCCGTAAAAAATTACGGCAATTATTTTGTAATGCCGTTTCTTTATTGTTCTTGCTTGTGGTACAGATTTTGCTACAATAATTATATCCAGCCGTTAAAAATGACGGCATGTTCGTAACGACGTTTTTTATTGTTCTTGCTTGCGGTACGGATTTTGTTGCAAGAATGATGATGCCTCATAACTGTCGGCGTGATCTTCCATGAAAGAAACGAATGTTGTGCGTTATGAGTTTGCGTAAAAAAAATTTTCCTCTTGCTAGTAAAGCCCCAATATCGTCAGTTTTGAAATGCTTAAAAGTCAAGTAGCCCCAAGAAAATATACTTTAATCAAAAGAATTCCAGGAAATTCTTAGTGCTCATTGCATCTTGGATACCGTACTTAATTAAACCATTAGGACCTAAATTTGGTAACAATAAAAATATGAATCATTTTGGGATTTGCTCAGCGTATAGTGTCAACTGCTGCGACGAAATTCAGTTTAAAATACACGCGAAATAGCTTATGCACGGGAAGATAAAAAAATCCATGAAAGATGCAGCCTGCCTTCTACCACGCTCCAAAGAAGCACCATAAACACTGAAAGGTACAATCTTAGGAAGATAGGCATTGAAAAGCACAACGTTGCGACTGCTACCTGAAGAGCGTTCACCCTGGGCTCGCTCCTCTTCATACGTGTTGGCTCATATCAATTAGTACCGAGCTCCTTTGCAAAAGAAAGCGGGCTTCAGAAAATGCAGTATTTCGGCTTTTGAGCATATATTCCAGAAACAATACTTGCCATCGTCATTCAGGGCTGAAATTCCAGGTTATTTCTTATTGTTATTCAGTCGACCAAATTTCATCTTATCTCAATCTACAAGTTCGTGACGGAGAGAAAGAGAAAGACCAACCAGAGGAGCAAGCAAGGATATAGAGAAAGAAACACGAAAGCTTCACGCAGTAGGCAACATGCTAATCAGGCAGCTTAGTCACTGCTAAGAAGAGGTCAAATGCCAGCTACTTCGGAGCTTTTGCTATGCCCTTAAGTGTAACTCGCCTTAGTTTAACTTTAACCAAAAGTCTATTGAATGCCTACGTGTAGCCTATAATGATATTTAACTGCATGATGAATGTGCCAAGGTCAACTAGTGCAGGTATGATATTTGCTCGAAAGTATTCCGATTCCTCAGTCAGGACAAGAAAATGCGCTCTCAGTTTCAAGATGAAGCTAGAAAGATGCGATAACGTCTTATTCAATGTGATCCGTAATGGTCCTGACTACAAACTATCTACCATGTACAACCGATGGCACAGCATATACTAATACCAAACAGGTCCCAAACAATGGGCCGTAATGCAATGTAGTTTGTTAATGATGGTATTATCAATCTTTGTATTTAAAATAACTCTAGCAATAAGTTTTGCCTTGTGCACTCGTACAATATGTTCCTGTCCATACCTAATAGAGCGCATTTATTTTATTTATTTTTATTGAACGTCAGAAAACTATCAAGTAAATATTTTCCTTCATACTTTAGTTTTATTAGACTAACCCTAAATTATCTTATTTAAAACCAGGAGATTAAAAGCTTCCCTTATATTTCAGTTTAGGCTACCTTTCTGAACTTTACTTTAGCCAAAGTTAGAAATTTAAAGCTTTCTGTCTCGCTGAATTGGGTTACCTAGGAAACAGCACTGACGCCAATGTCAGATCAGCGTGGAGATTCAAAGGTTTTCTCTCGTTGCCAGGCGAATAGTTACCACATTAAGCCAATTTGCCAGGCTATAACTGGCACCTTATTCCCATTGCTGTCGTCGGCGCGATTCGTTGAACTCTCGGCAGCAGCCAGAAGTGTTCATGAAAATAGCTTTAAAGTTAAAGGAGACCTTCATGTAACTTGTTATTGTTTCGAAAAAAATTCCACGATGCATTATAATAATTGGAAATAACTGAGGGGAGTCAAGTTAGCTGGTCCCATTGTACATCATAGTTAACCAGGTTGTGCTGGCTCAGTAGAAGGGGCTTTAATTTTTGTAGGAATAAAGTGGCACAAAGTACCTTTGTAGCAATATAGTAAACTCTAGAATGAATAGTGCTTAAGATTTTCTCTGTGTCCAGGTCCTGGGGCGTATACCAAAGCCACGGCTTAAATTTTGTAACTATGTATGCTCAGCTTAAACATATTTTGGAAAACAATCGCAATGACCCTGGTGTGATGTATCATTAGGTATGCAAATAAGACTAAACTGTTAAAAGAACGAACGTCAGGCTGTATCCTAAGGTAGTCATTCCCGTAGCTGGACACCTAAGATACCCTTTAATTTACAATATGTTACAATATGTTCAGAAGAGCACACGCTCATGATGCTTTGAAAAAAAAAAAACTGGTAGGAAAATAATATAATGGAAAGTAATTTGGAAATTAGGTAAGCTCTTCAAATAACTTTGAAGAAACGTAGGACATATACAGAAAAGTAATATTTAAAAGACGAAAAAAAGGTTTAAGTAACTTTTTACCCAACAGAAGTGGAAGTTTATTAAGTAATTGGGAATGAAGAAAGACAGCGCAGTAGCCTGTGCTCTTTCGAATAATTTAATGGAAATATGAAACAAATAATTGGCTAATAAAGGAGGTCGCCTATGTAATTTATAGTTCGCTTAAATATTTGAAAAAAAAACTGAGAATCGTTGCTTAACTACTTAATTTTTTAGGGGGGTCGGGGGCAAAAAGGTGCGTATTAACTGAATCATTTTTATCGTTCACAGCAGGGCACAATCGATAATAAAAATTATTTTTATTTTGTATTTTCAGTCCAGACAAAACATGAAAAGTTAGAAGATTCTCACCAAAAAAGAAGTTCGTTTTGTATCGTATTAAAATTGACTACTATCATCAGTAAATTTTATTTTTATGCTCTGATGAAGCCTAGCAAAAAGTTAGGAAGGTATCCTATCGTAATGAAAAACTTACTGAGACACGTTGACGATGCACTACTTATTCTCTCGTTAGTAATAAGCTGTCGGTGCATTTTCAAGTCTGATCCCTGTTAAAAAAAAAAAGCGATGATGATCTAACAAACGAGAGGATGCAATGGAGATGGATTGTGGGTTTATTAAGAGAGCAGCTCACATAAAGGCTAAATGATGCATTAGGGCAATGAGATTTGCTGTTAACGCG
Source organism: Parhyale hawaiensis (assembly GCA_001587735.2). Taxonomy (NCBI): domain Eukaryota; kingdom Metazoa; phylum Arthropoda; class Malacostraca; order Amphipoda; family Hyalidae; genus Parhyale; species Parhyale hawaiensis. The sequence goes on along the minus strand of LQNS02278089.1, from coordinate 14,085,249 downwards.
TTTATGCAGAGTAGTAAGTATGTTGGGTGTTTTAGTCCATCCAAAAAACGAAAAAAATAGTTGGTTTGAAACTTTTCGGGGTCTTGACGAAAAAGTCAAGCGAACAGGTAATAACCATGTTCGAACAGGTAATAACCATGTTCGAACAGGTAATAACCATGTTCGAACAGGTAATAACCATGTTCGAACAGGTAATAACCATGTTCGAACAGGTAATAACCATGTTGCAATTCACTACAATGCTGGGCTGTTACTTTATTACTACGCCTCAAAGTATTTTTTTAACATAGACACGTTTCTCACTTGCCATTACTGGATAAAACAATGAAAAAACTAAATTGTAGAGCACCATAATGAAATATTTTACGTGTATTGCATTATTGTACTTATTTTGGGTTCCAGGCTTGGGAAAAGGACGATGACACAGGACTCTAAAATGTACTTGGCGAAAAACATGGTATTCAATATTTTCTTGAACTGAAATATTTAGCTAACTAGCAGCTAAGGCACACCAATTTTGTTTTGAGTCTTTTTATTTAGCTTCGGTGAAAAATGCTGCTTGGGCAACGTGATACGACCAAGTTGAAATTCAGTACGGCCAACTTGAAATTCATTACGTGCCTATTGGGAAAAGATATTGTTTTAATCAGCATATATATATATATATATGTCGAATTGACCTGTTAGAGGTATATCCCTTTTTAAAATAGTATTAATCGTGCTATAAACGCTATAATGATGACGCTAAGTAAGGCAAATCAAAGATTCACGCTGAATAATGAATAGCTAACCAACAATGAGTTCTCGAGGTTAGGCCGAGAACTTTGTAGGTTAGGTAGAGCAAGGACTGGTTCTGATAATATCCTATGATATATACTGGTTTAAAACACTTTAAAACACATTAAAACACTAGTACAACCAGATCTGCCTACCTAGCCTACAAGGTTCTCGGCCTAACCTCTAGAGCTCATTGGGAAGGGCTGCTCTACTAGGACAATGGTTGGCAAAATTCAACACGTGTTTTACTATCGAGAAGTGGGCGGGCGCTCAAACGTAGATTTATTTTCCTTTCAAATGAGACTAAACCGGAGAAAATTTACGGTGTTTTAAATAGTTTTCAGGCTTATTTTCAGGCTATTTGATGCCCGAGACTATAGACTTACCAGATTCATGGTACCTATAATGAGATGCCAGCCATCTAATGGTCCGTATCGAAAAATTGTTGGCCATCTAATAGTCTCTATCGGGTTTTATATATATATATAAAGCAAGTAAAATGTTTATGGGGTATTATAAACTGATTTTTTTTAAGCTCTGATATACTCAATAACAATATTAAACATTTTGGAGACAAACCATAGAGTTGTCATCTACACACTCGACAGAGAGCTATCGCGGTTTAAATTGCACTAATTTTTCTGTCACTGCAAGTGACATTTTGTTGGTGGACTACTTCAAGGTGCACAACAAACCAGTAAACCATGGTTTCGAAATTACAGAAATAATTAAAATAGGGTGGGACTTCTACTGACATTATCCCTGCAGTTGGAGCTGACACATTCAGTAGCACGAGGAAAAGAAAGTACGTTAAAATGTCTCGTACCTTCCAACACTGAAAACTGTCTGAAACAGATCTTTCCATAACATAAGTAAGTACTGTCAGTTTAGCTGACAAGATGGTGCCTGTATATGTGGTAGAAATGATTAGAATCTCTCTATATCGGCAGAAAATTATCCTTTTAGAATAAACTTTCAATTTCTGAGGCTCAATAAATCTGAAATAAGTATTCGTTAATGTTAGTTTTTTTTCATTTTGGTAATATACATACAAGCTTATCACACTTCAATGACGTCAGTATATTTTTTCTAGTTAGTTTTGGTAAGTCTGATACATACGGTACAGTTTTATCTCTTCAAGCTCTGTTCCAACATACAATGCGAATTGTTCTCTTGACAATGATTTCTGTTAAAATTGGAAGTTGGAAGCGTTTTTTCATTTCATAATGTCATAAAGAAAATAAATGATTCCATTTGGTTATTTTGTCACGATGATAGAAATTAAATGACAATTGCTGGGAAATTCATCTGCAGTTGCCCTAACAGGATTCTGGGTCTCCCCGAAGGCTAGAAGTGAAAATCAGTTACTTGGGCGGCCACAAATCCTTTTAGGGGAGCAAGGGAAATATATTAAAAATGCCTATGTCATTTGGTCTCGATTACTAAAACTTAGCAGATGCAAAAATTCATCTCTAAGAAGTTATTACGTATCAGAAAGAATATCCTGCATGTTAATTTCAACTGAAACCTGATCTGAATTTGATAAAAGAAATGTGTAAAATATCTTCCAGCTTTTATAACTGAAATTTCTGAGAAAAAAAAACACTTTTCGGGTATTCTTATCCGCATCCACCGATAGTAAAAATCAGACTTAGGGCCACCAGTAGCAAGCAGCACCTACTGCGATGAAATTTTTGTTTTACCCTGAACGTAGTAGAACTATAGGCAATAGGTTAATTATCCCGGCAGCACTGGCGTCAAACTGGCCATTATGTGTACGTTCATCATTGTGCGTGCGTTCAAGTAAGCTTTCTTGCCGCCCCACAGCCACGAGAAGCACTACAATAAGTACTACCAAACCTAATATAGCCTAACCTAAACTAACCTAACATAATCTTATCTAACATAGCCTTACCTAACGTTACCTAAACTAACCTTACCTTGTCTTCTCTTACCTAACCTTACCTATCCATACCTATTACCTAACCTTACCTGACCTTACCTAATCTAACTTCCCTAACCTAACCCGCGATACAGCGAGCAGCGCAGCTCACGAACTTGAATGCCGCTCGCACGCACGCCGATGCACCTACACAGAATCATCGTAAACGTACATAGCGCATGGCGAGTTTGACGTCTGTGAATCCCGGTAACATTCCCGCCAAATCTACGGGAATGGCTTCCTTTCATCTTCAATCTCTTTTCTCAGTAAGCACATGCGAGAGCAAATGACGAGCAATTCACTTTTTTCTTTCCCTCAGCAAACCTAAATGAGAGCGGCTTCCTTTCACTTGTACGCAATTCATGAGTTTTTTCCCTTTCTTTTTGAGTAAATAGAAGTGAAAGCAACTGACTCTTACTGGCAAGTAATCAGGAGCTTGGAAGAAAGACATTCGCTCTCTCACAAGCAAATGCATTCTTTTGGCAGCGGCAGCTGTGTTTGTGAACCTTTTAATAGCTGCAAGTGAACCGCTTGTGTGCAGCTGCAGAGCTGCTCTGGCTCGTAACTTTACATTTCATTAGAGCTGCAAACCCTGCCTTTTAAGACTCGTCTTTGCTCGAGGAGTCCAATNGCAGCTGTGTTTGTGAACCTTTTAATAGCTGCAAGTGAACCGCTTGTGTGCAGCTGCAGAGCTGCTCTGGCTCGTAACTTTACATTTCATTAGAGCTGCAAACCCTGCCTTTTAAGACTCGTCTTTGCTCGAGGAGTCCAATCCATGGTAGTGCCTCGAGTCCTTAATTCTAATTCTGCATCGGAAATGGACTGGTCACTTTCTCATGAGAATTGCCTAACTGAGCCGCTGCATGTGGGCTCCACAATCCTGCGAATATTTGACCGCAGGCTCAGTCGCATCCAATAACTTGGCCAATTTTTACTCCATGCACGCGATACTTGCCCCAACGCCAGCCAAAAATGAAGCCCCCCAAAGAACGCTAGTTGCGTCCTTGGAAAAGACACCATTTGCATGCTCCTTATTTGAGCTTACCATGCTCTTGCCAGGGACGAGAAATTGTTCCACAGAAGCCACCCCAATTCACCAGCAGTGGTTCATTGCTTGGATCTTGTTGGGGAGGAGATATGGTCATGAAGACGCCACTCAAATTTACCTAAGATATCCCGTGAGGTTGCTTGGGAAAGAGCAAACTTTCCTGGGGAAGTGTTGATCAATGATAATTATTTGGATTTTGTTTGGGGATAAAAAACTGTTTTGAAGAACAAACTCGAATTCACAAGCAATAATATTGTCTATCATCGGTTCCTGCTTGGTGACGAGAAATAATTCTTGAGCAAGACACTAATTTCCCAGTAAAGGCCTCTTCTTGGCTCTTCTGTGGCAGCGAGTAGCAAGAAATTGCCCTGAAGAAGCCATTCAAATTCACCAGTAGTGGTCTATTATTTGGCTCTTGTTTATGGAAAATTATTCTTAAGAAGCCACTTAAATTCATCAGAAGTGGCCTATTATTTGGCTCCTGTTTACGGACGAGAAATTGCCCTCAAGAAACCACTTATATTAACTAACAGTGGTCTATAATTTGGCTCTTGTTTACGGACGAGAAATTGCCCTGAATAAGTCATTTAAATTCAACAGCAAGCGTCTTTTATCTGGCTCTTGTTTACGGACGAGAAATTGCTTTGCAGAAGCCACTCATATTCACCAGCAATTATTGTCCATTATTTAGCTCTTGTTTACGCCGAAAAATTATCTCGAAGAAAGCCACTCTACGTCGCCAATGATGGCATCTTCTTCGCTCATGCTTAGCGATGAAAAATCGTCCTGAAGAAGTCATTCAAATATAAGAAGTGGTGGCTCAAATGAACAGCCTTCTCAGGCACTAACTGGATCATAAACGTTGCGTAAAAGCCAATGCACTATGTCGTACAAAGCTTTCGTTAAACACGCTCTATGACATGCCCAAGTGCGATTGGTGATCGTAATGAGACCGCATCATTTATTTTTAAAGTTTTATTATTATTTTTCTCATCATACTTGTCTCAACACGTTGGTTTCAATTGGCTTTTGTGCATGTAGACCAACATATTTATCAGAAATATACGGGCTGGTAAAACTGACATATGTGTGAATGCATAGTAATATGTACATCAAAAATACCTGTCTTGGGAAATTTGATACTGGCGTATGTATACCAACATGTTTATCAGAAATAGAAGTGGTGGTACATATGTATACCACTGAGTAGCTATCTGATATGTACCATGTTAACTGAGGCAGTTAAGTTGTTGCAAAATTAGTTATACCCCTAAGTATGCGTCAAAGAAGTCTTCAAAAGTTCAATATCCTGAGAGTACTTGAATTTTCCGGTAACATGCTTAACTGTTAGAACATTGGATTAGTTTAGGTATTAAATAAAAGAAACAGATGAACCAAGGGAGCCAGTCCCAGATAGTAGCCAAAGCCTAAGCTTCAATTCACTATACTATTACAATTTTTTATCTCCTCAGATGCTATGGCTCACGAAATGAGGGTAAACTGAGGCCATGGCTAGGACCACTCTTTGAGAATGGGTCCTCAGGTCTGTTTGCTTGCCAATATCTTTCTAATTTAATAACTAAATTACTAAGAACATTGCTGGGAAATTGAAACAAAGAAAAAGTTGCCAAAACAAACGCAATGAATTTAGGGCGAGGAATTGAGCGAAGTGATCATCTTTCTCGAGGAAAATCAAACAAAGAATTTTTGGATTGCAATTAAGAGTTCGGTGAGAATGCTGAGCGTGCCGACAAGAAGTCCAGTCCAGACTAATTGAGTAAATTAAAGTGGCCGCTCTTTGAAGAGGGGACCATTGATATAAAACTTCCTGTATATATTGCTAACTGCAGTTGACCATTGCAAGACAGATAATTTTAGTCGCGGAATAAATAAGAAGGAATGTATTTTGTGAGATTTTTAGTCCGTTCCTACAGCTCGCTGTGGTGAAGCGAAATCCAAAATCTCCTGTAGTTGTACCGCCTGTGCATTAAAAAGGAATGGCCGTCTTTTGTTTTCCACTCTTGGTCAACAAGTAACTTAACATTTGCAAGCAGAATCATACTTCACAAATGTTTACTCACAGCATTTCTCATGTGCCAAACGCTTTTTAGAATCTCCAAAATTTTTCCAGAATGTGAAACTCTCGGGCAACACACAGCAACGGCTCCCATTGTTTATATATTTCCAAAGTCTCAAATGTATTCGGTCTCCTAAGATCGTACAAGAACACCATAATTACGTACGTGCCGCACTTAACATTGGGAACAACTGTCTACATATTTCTTAATATATCTAATACGCTTTTGGACTCCTTCAGATCGTTCCAGTATACGATACGTACGTGCTACAGACAATAGTAATTACTGTCTACTGAAATTATTAATTTCTCAAGTCCCAAGTGTTTTTGAGCCCTCAAAGACCGTTCCAAAACATGAACCGCACTCAACAATGCCAGCTGCAATAATAATGGATCTGGTTACAGTTGCTATACAGCATCGCCTGCATAGTTTAGGGCTTTCGAGCGCCGGCCGGCGTCGACAGCTACAAGAGACTTGCTGATCTCAGTTGAATTTTAAATTGCAGTTTTGTTGCCGGATGGAGAGCAATTATGAGAGGCAGGCCGGCTGGGCGTACGGGATTGTTTGCAAGTTTATTTAGCTGCTGCTGAATTGAAAATGGTCGGCTAGTTGGGACTGTAAGCAAGCGAACTTCAGGCCAATTAAAAATAGCCAGTTGCATAAGATTGTGAGCATGCTCATTTAACCGTAACTGAATTGGAAATGGGCGGCAGGATAGGATTGTCAACAAGCTTATTTCGCTGACTGGAAATTGAAAATGGCTGGGTAAGCGGGACTGTGAACACACATATTTACCATGATTGAAAAGGCAATAGTAGGCTGAATACGAACATGCGGTTTTAAAATGCGAGTAAATAAAAAATGTTTGCTGACTGGACGAGAATACGAAGAATCTAAATTAACTCTTGGCAAATTAACGATGGTTTCTGTAACGGGAAAGTAAATAAACTTACTTAACTCAATGAGATTTAGAAGTGGGCAGCTGGTCAGTGCTAGGTCAGAGCTTATTTCACTAACTGTAGGGGAAGGTCGGTATTGAAGTATCTGTATATGTGCAACTTCGCGATATCAGTTAGACGAAGAAAAAGTCAAGGTATGCACAGAAGAAAGGATATCTCAGAAGCTTTTCACTTAGACTCAACCCCATCAGTAATTTTTTTGAAGAAAATTTCAGATTTTTGCAGTTTAAAAACAGGAACAGACATTTTGCATGGCCCGATCGGCGGTCACCTCGATCGGCGGCCCACCTCGCGGGACAGAAAGGAAATATAGAGAACCTACCTAACTCTACAAAACTAACCTTCTCAGCAGGAACTGCGCCAGATGCTACATCCCCTGCCGAGAAGGCACTCGGGACCCTTTGGTGCGTGATGCCCAAACATATTGTGGCAGGGAAAGGGCCCGCCAGAATATGCCCCTGAGGGAGGTAAAATTATAACAAGTTGCGTAGAATAGAAATGGTTAATATTAATTTAACCTTAGAACACTAACCAGAGGTATGAGTTACCCCCTGAAGGTAGTGACGTCAGTGATGTTTCGTATAGACGCAGCGCACAGGGCGGTCACATCCTCTCAGTAGCTTCCTCTCCCATTGGGGCAGTGTTAGGGGGGGGGGCATGTGTCGTCTGGCTTGCTCTGCCGCCTTTGTGTTAATAGATGTTTTGGGTACCACATACCCATGGTTGGTATTACAGGGTGTTGTGTAAATATTAGAAAAAAAGCAACAGCCCTAAGTAACTGCGAATCTGTAGAGAGGAGAGGTGCAAGAAGACCCATGTTTGAGTTATAGAAAATAACTTTTTTGACAAATTTTTTTTTAGCAAATATACGGCATCAAGTGACTGTTTTAAGTTAAAGCTCGGCAATTTAAGTCTTCAGGTGCATTTCTACATACCTCAATCTCATATACAGTTGGCACACGTGATGCAGTGACTAGGACACACAGCTATGTTGCAGACCACAAGTTTGAAGAGTGTTTCCTGGACCAAGTATTACTGTTTTTCAGCTGCCCATCCTTAGTACATCTGGTAAGGATAAAAAAAATGCTTGCACCAGAGAGTAAAGTTTGCCGTTGTGTGTCCCTCAAAGTCGGACAAGAAAACACGCTTCAAATGTGTGGTCTGCAGCATAGCCGTGTGTCTTAGTCACTACTACACCACGTGCGCCAACTGTATGTGAAATTGAGGCACGTAGTAATGCACCTGAAGGGCTAAATTGCTTTGTTTTAACCCAAAACTGTCATTCGATGCCATATTTTTAGCTAAACAAATATTTTTCTACAAAACAATTTTTTTCTACAACTTAAAATTGGATCTTTTTGCACTTCTCTTTTCTACAGAAAACTCAGCGACTTAAGTACAGTACTCCCTGCAGCAGTGACCCCCAGGACCTTAGAAGCTACCTTAGAAGTTCAAGAGCCATTTGCGAATATTTTTTTTGCAATTTGTTTGGGGGAAATTGACGCCGTTTTCCAATTTTTACCATAAATTTTCAAAATATATTTTTCAAGTCAAATTTTGATATTAGAAATTTCTGGCAATTGTTAATGGATACCAAATAAATTGTAGTACCTTCATGTGATTCTACATAATAAATATATTAGCTTACTATTTTTTCAATGTTTTAAAATGGGTGCGGCATACCTAGGGTTAGTTCTGGTGTGAGACACAATCAAGGTTAGTGTTCTAAAGACATTGAATACTATTGCTTGTATACACGTCATTTTTCATTCACTGTGCATAGTACTGAGCGACTGACTGTTTTGTGCGATCTTGTAGCTTGTAAATGAAACTTTGACAAATGCGTTTTTTTGCTAGCTATCATCTTGGTAATCTGGAGACAAATTCCCTTTAGATTTTTGACATTCCAGTTGCAATCGCTCCCATTTAAAGTAAAGTTTTAAGAGAAACGAAGGTTTTACGAACCATAGTAGTGAACAGATGACAGGGAATGCAAATTGCTTTGAATTGCTTGAAAGCTACGAAAATTTCACTACTCAGGCAACTTTTTCGCCGAGTCTAGTAGAAAGTTTGTAGGCACATTCCACTATCGGCAATTTTTACTTTCTCGTCTGCAGCGCACTTCAGGCAAAGTTATGATATTACCATAGACCGCAACAGTACTCGACTCTTAGGTCTGACGCCGGCTGCCAAAAGTCGGCAACGGAAAAATACGGTTTTCTAAAGAGCTATTCTTTTCCCCCTATCTAACAATGAAGAAAAAAATTCCAAGGTACCCAACATTTTTCTTGCCGAGAAAGTATCTTGGATACGGCGGGGACGCACTTGAGCGCTTGCCTGCATGACCGTGTCTGGACATGTTCATACTAGCTCTTGAGAAATTCCCATTTTTGCCTCCAGTGTCAGAGGCCACTTGGACCTAAGAGTGAAGTACATACTGTCGCGGTCTATGATGTCTGGTTAGGTATGTTGTTCAAGTATTCCTTGTCACTATAACAGTGTTGCAAGAAAAGATGATGAAGGAATGTACAGTATGTCGAAAGAAATGCAAATCAATGCCCATCAAAGAGCTTGGGTAGAAACAGGGAGACCACAACAAAGATCGTAAGTAGAAAAAGGCGGCATGGAAGAATGTAAAGTGGGCACGAAGGAAACATGTCTCGGATAAAGTCAGCAATACGACAGTGGTTAAGAGTCTTTATTGAGGTGTTGAATTGTGGAAGTTTTACGCTTGTAGAAAAGAAACCTTCTGTCATTAAGATACAGCACGATGTTATTTAAATGAAAACACAGGTAGATATATATATATATATATTTTAACACGCAGTGAGCGTTTGGAGCTCTGCCGAACCTTGAAACCGCTCCATCGAAGCTTTTGTGCTCAACGAAATACTGTTTATGAATCAAATTTCTTGGCCTCAGAGCTCAACTAACTCTATACTACTCAATTTAACTGTTGGTTCTCATAAGAATAGCATTACTTCCAACGTGTATTTGGAGGGAGAGTAGGGGACAGTGTTACCACATTTTAACCAAGTTGTTTTATTTTGTTATAGCAGATCTTCATCCCATTGTATTCCTGCGGGAATAACAAGTCTTTGAACTGAAGTAGAATATACCCTAGTTAAATAACGTTCAAGTTGACTTAAGCAGCGGACTTCCTCCGGGGAGCACAACGCTCCTTAACATAAATTGAGAGAACTGCATAAACTACTGGTGACGGTACACTGTAGAACGTTTGACGCAAAGTGCAACGTTAAGTTTTTTTTTTTACATCAAATTTTCTAAAAAAAAATACGACTTGCAGGCAGAAGTGCGCTCCCTGTGGTACTGCCATCTGGCGCTTCCTCTGTGAACTAAATGGAATACGGGAATTATTTACTCCGTGCTATTTCGTTCATATTGCGAATTTATATGTCGTCTGATGGTCACACGGGATTTGCTCGATATCGGATGCGATATTATGCACGAGCTTGTCGTATATATGACGCACTTTTAACATCGATTTGGAGTCTGGAACAGCTGTAGTAAGCGGATTATACTGTGAAAGGAATTAGTCAAATAAAAATGAATTACGTTGATAAAATTGACCGTTGCAAAAGTTTCTGTAGCACTGAATAATAAGCGGGGGTTTAAACAAGTGAAGCTTGCAAAATGATTGATGAGTAATCCTTCCTAGAGCTTAATGAGCTTTCAGCATTTAGTATTTATGATACAGGACGAAGTGTGTTTCTTTATTTACAGCCTCGGTAAAAACCATAGGAAACTGAACTGTCATTTAGTTTGTTATGCAAAACACCTGAAACCTACTAAAATAATTTAAATAGTAAGATTTTTTATGCAGAATCAAAGGTTTTGTACCAAAAGGACTTGGTCTTCAAGCGCGTTCACACCACAAATCAAATGAAAGAACATTCTAAGTTTCGAGTCTGCTGCTGCTGTGTTGGTATAAAGAGTACTATAGCGCAAGGCGTTCTAATTCACTTTTAAGTTCGAAGAGATATCCAAAGCTTTCCTAATAGATTCAAGTAATATTTACGACTAGCATTCTATTGTTTTTTTGCGGTACACATATCTTTATGGTTACTTGGCTTCAACAAAAAATCGGACAGTTAACTGAGGAAATATAGTTTCTTTGACCATCGTGTGAACTAATCAATCTAAAGAATTTTTTTTGCAGGCAATTGGAAATAACATTTCTTTTTTATGACCCATCACTAGGGTAGAAATATTTTGCGCATGGATCTAAATTCCATTGCAAGTGGATGGAAACGCTTAAAAAACTTCCGGTGACGAGTTTTAGCTCAATATTCTAGCTCATGATGGAGCTTCGACTATCATGGGATGCAATACAACCTAAATATTTGAAACTTATTCCTTGTCTGAAGTCTTGCATGAAGCACCTACAAAAGCCACTGTGAATAAATGCGGAATGACAAAGTTTAAAATATTATGAGTTCTTCAAAATGGTACTTATTTCAGCATTTACGTTTGCTGTAGATCCGTCTGTATGTTTCACAAGGTATTCAAAAGTGAGGGAAATTGGTTGTATTCCTCTGTACCTCCTCCCAAAACTTTGGTAGACACACACGAGATGCTATTGAAATCCATACATTTACAATAAATTGTGCTAAATTTTAAACTGTGAACTTCAGTCGGTGCTTTATACCCGGATCAGTGTTGACATGAATTTTATCGTAGATATTCGAGTCTTTGTATTACTGGAAATGTACAGGTCAGACTAATATCAAAATACATGACCACATTTAGCTAAACGAACACTGCACAACGTTGTCCAAAACGCAGGTTCTGGAACCCAAGTTCATTACGCGGCCCTTACAAATCGGGTAACAAATTGCTATGAATTCACCTACGCCAAGGAGTCTTACGGAAGCTTTAAAAAAAAAAAATAGAAGGTGTTCAAGCGACTTTGTTTTTGCTCTTGTAGGATTGTATCTGTCTAATTTCTTTGATACTTTGTTCATCGTCGTCATGTATTTAGGCGGCGCTAACCCTACTGTACGCTACAGGCTTGTTGTGCTATAACAGGGTATTTGGAAAGTTACCATGACTTCAAAACATTAAACATGAAGGGTTATACGAGGTGTATGTTAAATAATTACGTAGGGTATTCGTATAGAGTTTCCACGAAGCTTCAGTACTGTAATAGTGTTAATGGGTTTAGATTTTTCTTCAGCTAATAGTTGTACCACACCAATGTTTATCTACACCATCTTCTAATAATAAGCATTAGATGAACCGCACATTATTGTTACGACCTTAATAGAAGTAAACTAGAGCACTCTGAGAGCGCATGCCTCCGCCAAGTGAGCCAACGGTAGCAAAAATTCAAATTGGCTCTGAAACCATAATTTTATTTGCATAAACTGCAAAATCTAATCATTTGTGCCTTTTTATAATAATAACAGCTTGTTCAATTTTTTTGAAAATCTGTTCATAACTTTTTGAGTTTTACTGTTAACAAACGTTCTGACAAATATGAGTCAAACATACAAACGAACTAACCGTTCTGCACCAAAATTTGATCATTTCTGTCTTTTACCATCGCTAACAACTCCTATAAATTTCATAAAGATCCAATCATCATTTTTTGAGTTATTCTGCTAACAAGCATAAAATTAAAAACAGTGACAAACGAACGAACAAACGGATCATTACCAAAATTCGGTCATCTACTCTTTGTTATATATCTAAGAACTCATGTTAATTTTATCAAAACCCATCCATAACTTTTTGAGTTATGGCATCAATAAAAATGACGCAGACAAACAAACAAACGGATGGACATATCTTCACCAAAAGTTAATCATCTGTTTCTTCAAATATACCTAACAATCCCTGTAAATTTAATCCAAATCGGTTCATAACTTTTTGAGTTATCTTGGTGACAGACAGACAGACAGACTGACAGACAGGCAGACACACAGGCAGACAGACAGACAGACAGACAAACACACAGACCAACACGACGAAAACATTACCTCCTTGGCGGAGGTAATTATGAGAATTATGTATAAATATATAGTTTGCAGAAAAGTACTAGCGAGCGAGAAATAAGTCCGAATGCAAATGTTTGGAGTGAACACGATCCATACTTTTCTATAATATCGAGGGATCGTCATTAGATACAGATACGAACAAACCCTGAACGCCATGATATATAGAAACCGAAACAATAGGAAACTAATTTCAAATTCAACTCATCACTTAACTCCTAATACATAAAAAAATTGCCTTTAAAACAAAATGCACCGGAAAAAATTTAGGGAAGTTTGTCGATTTGGTACGATTTAGTAGCGTCTAATAATAAAAATAATAAGAATTATAATAAATAAATAAATATATAAATAAAACATACGAACAGATTGTAAATTGCTTGCGTCTGGTCGAGCAGCGAGTATTTAGCAGTGTATCATTAATGCACTCAAAACAAAGAAAATTGATAAATAAACATGCCACCAGTATGAGTATGATTGTGCATTAGAAAAGTAAGACCGAAATGCATCTGATCACTGAAACACTCCCGTCAGTCTGAGCTTCAGCAAGAGTTTCAGATTTTTTTCTCTCTTGTAAGCATTCCTCTTTTTATTTCCCACCTGTAGTATGCGCAGGTTTCTTCTCGGGATTCCTCTATAATTAACTTGCACCCTACGGGGACTCAACAGGGAGTTATCCAGAGCTACAGTGCACATAACGGCTAGCATCTGTGTCATCCTTCACGCTCTCTAAAGGCGGCTTCACACGGTAGTCAACTGAAGGAGTTCTTTGAGCTCTGCGTCCGAATGCATCATGAAGTCCGGTATAACGGTAGACACGAGCACAGCGTTCTGAGCACTAATTGGCTCCAAATTTGAAGCGATGTATCAAACTTTGGCATTTTCTGAAACAACTCCTTCGTTTATCTGTCGTGTGAACCGGTCTTAACAAACAAGAGTCCAGCAAGTTTTGAACTTATGGCCAGAGGCGCATATTAATTAAACTGACGGCACTTAATAATTATTATACTTCTTTGCATCTCATTCAAGAAAGATGTTGCATACTTCTCCCAGTACCCAAAGAGAGAGGCTATAATTAAACCGTTCATTATACTAACCAAAGTCAATTTTTGCTCGGCACCACCTAAGTTCAAAATCGTAATTAGAGTACCGGAAGTTTTTAGTACCAAGTTTTAACCTTTGGCCGTAGCAGGAGCCACTTAGGGGCGGGCGTGGTGAAAGAAGACGGTGGTGAGAGGCAGCTGGATGAAGCTGGGAACTTGGCGGTGATTTTTAGGGAAGAACTTGAGGCCTAATTGCCTTCTGCCCTTGGGAAGCTTGCTGCGGTGGATCCTCATGAAAAATACCC
>LQNS02278089.1:14015108-14031870 GCA_001587735.2 Parhyale hawaiensis | reverse complement strand
GACGGTGGTGAGAGGCAGCTGGATGAAGCTGGGAACTTGGCGGTGATTTTTAGGGAAGAACTTGAGGCCTAATTGCCTTCTGCCCTTGGGAAGCTTGCTGCGGTGGATCCTCATGAAAAATACCCGCCGTCAAAACACCTGTCGTTTGTTAAACTCAAGCGCCGTCATTTTTCTCGACGCCCATCAGAGGCGACAATGGGTGTGTGCTCCGAGGACGAGCGTCCTTTAAGACTCTGGAGTCGTTGCCTCGAACCGCCAGAGATCATAATGCACAGTTAGTTGGTTGCTTGCTTGATTGCCAGGTTGTTCGTCACGTATCAGAAGCCACAATGAGCATGTGCCCTGAGCACATGAGTACTCGACTACTTTGCTCGAATTAATACCGCCGTATATAACAGTGCATTGTTGGTTGCTTGCTTGGTTTCTCCGCCGACGAATGCATGCAGTAGTTTTTGTGAGAAAATTTGTGATAACGATGATGTCACAGTACTTCATTTGCTTATTCGTAGCTATGTTGCCTGTGTTATGTATGTAGAATTGTATATACTGTAGCTAATTTTTCTCTGAAATTTAAAATGGTTGAGACTATTACTTTTATCGATGGCAATAACGTTGCTAGCTCAGCAAGACACTAATTATTAAGAGCCAATGATGACGTCACCGCTGTGTCGAGGAAGATTTAAAGTTCGCTTTCAAGTTGTGCGTCTGTATCGTCCTTAGTCTGCAGTGTCTCTGTCTTCCTGTCGGGTTTACAAAGGGAAAGTCACTTGGTCAACGGTGAAAATGCCACTGCAGGGTTTGCCAGATTTGAGATTTAAGCGAGGAAGTCGTGTGCAGCGTTTCCTAGCGTTAGTGTGGATACTAGCCTCAGTGAAACTTTATGCTCTCTTTGCTTATAATGCGCAAAGGGAATGTAAGATCGGCGAAAGAAAAGTAATGGATTATTATTATTTTAGGAGATTCAAAGCAAACAGTGAAAAAATAGGCGTTATATTCAAGTTAGAATTTTCGGGCATTATTCCCCTAGTTGACACCGCATGATATTTCACAACGTGATTTATTTAAAAATCAAAACAGTATATTAAATACAGTCTTGTGATAGTATACTTATTTGTTTATTTTTTTATTTCTTGTTCTCTTTCACGTCCCGCTTTCATAAAATAGATGAAAAGTCGGACAGGTTGCAGATTTTTGGCAATTCTTTTGCCTTTTGATGGAAGCCTATAAGCAAATATTAGACCAGGTTGCAGAAGTCGGCCAAAGTGGGAATCCTTATTCTTAAAATTGAATGCACCACTTTTTGTTTAGCCAACGTTGCAATTTGAACAGCGAAGATACAGCTTCTCTTAGCGCTATCATGAAACACAAATTTTACTTTTTCATTACAAGGAGAATATATTTGCGCAGTTTGGTAAGATACAGAAAGTGATGATCAACGCAGCACAAAGAAAGGGACTTCCCAGGGTACCGTAGACGAAGCAACTAAATTTTTTCCAACTTGCTTTCTTCCCTCTGACAAAACAGGTTTAATGATGATCTGAGTTGGCCATTGTACAGTATCCTCCATAAGCAAATTAGTAATGAAGATATGATCATTGAAGAAATATCATCACAAATTCTTCGTTGTTACTTTTGAAGGCCCCGGTACTCTAGCATATTGACATTCTCCTGTTACACTCTATGGGAACAAGGCAGAGGAATGTTCGATCCTTGAACCGAATCCAAGGTATCGGTTGACGATTGAGTAAATATGAAGCCTTGATCCTGAGCTTAACTGCATGAACTTCTTCATGCATACAAAAGTGATAGAGGAAATACCACTTGACTATTAAATTAAAGTTTATCGGTAAATCAATAAAGTTCCGTGTAGGAACTCTGTAAAAAGTAGATAACTGTTAAGAAAACGGGGTTTTCATTCAAGTTATCATTTTCCCCAGCTAATTTATGAAGGTGAGGGTCACTATAATATTGAAAACAGCTGCTTAGTAAGCGTTCAAAAGCGTCTCCAATTAGCTCTGCAGATACGATTCAGAAAATTACAAGGGGCAAACTGTAAAGCTTTGAACTTCTCGCTGAATAGAGACAAGCATAAAATTATCTATGTACTACGAAAACCTCCAGAAATTTTTCTGGATAGAAAAGTTTCTCGACCGGCTTGGGCGGCTTTGCTTATAGGTTTCAAAATTGTTCAGTATGGCCGTATACTCGTCTAAATCATGGGGCATATGGATTATACTTTTGGGGAAGAGGTGGGTTGTACATTCATCAAAGCTTTACACAGGCTTCAGCTGTCTGGTAGCAAAATGTATACAGCCGGAAATAACCACGATTTACGTGGGCATGGATGCCGCACTGATAAAACTAATCCATATCCTTCGACTCCATCCCACACATCAAAAACGAATATTAACACAGCCTTCAACGTCCATGCTTCAGGTGGTCAAGGATTCAGCCTTCTTTCAACTAATACAAGTAACCTCCACGTCCATCCCACACCTCAGGCAACCCAAATTATCATGCCTGCAACGCTCAGGCTTCAGGTGGGCATGGATGCAACCCTCTTTCAACTAATACAAGTAACCTCCACGTCCATCCCACACCTCAGGCAACCCAAATTATCATGCCTGCAACGCTCAGGCTTCAGGTGGGCATGGGAAAGGCAATTCCTGCGATCGAAAGCAATTTATTTCAAAAAACTTGCACAAACTCGGGCATGGCACGCGAGGGGCCTCACCAGGAAGCACAGGAAGGTTTGCTAAGGTTGCTTCAAAAAGAGAAAACTTTTGTGGGGCAGGTCTGCGTACGTGGCAATGCCACCTCCTCTGCTCGTCAAGAAGCTGCTTTGGGAAAGTTGTGGGGACCGTAGAGGTGTCAGCCGGCGGTCTTTGGCAGACTTTCAATTAGCATCTCAGAATGTTACGATGGTGAAGTTAGCGAAACTTGTGGTAACTGTAGAGGTGTCAGGCGGCGGTCTTTGGCACTTTCAATTAGCATCTCAGAATGTTACGATGGTGAAGTTAGCGAAACTTGTGGTAACCGTAGAGGTGTCAGGCGGCGGTCTTTGGCAGACTTTCAATTAGCATCTCAGAATGTTACGATGGTGAAGTTAGCGAAACTTGTGGTAACCGTAGAGGTGTCAGGCGGCGGTCTTTGGCACTTTTAATCAGCATCTCAAAGACTTAGAACTATGAAATAAGCAAGCTAGAGTTTTCTCTTGATATTTGTGATATTTGTTTGCGCTTATTACATTTTGAGCACCTCTGACGACATTTTTTAGGCATAGCTCTCATCCACATAATTTCTCAATGCCTGTAAGTAATATATATATATATATATAGCACTTCTGATTATATGGCAGGCTTTACTGTAATTGAATTCGGTATATATATATATATATATATCGGAGTTTGTGCAGACTCAAGCCGATACCATTTCGGCTATCTTTGACTGTAGCGGATTCCAGAACAGAGAAAGTACTCTGTATACGTATTTTTTCGTAGCATTCAAAGGCCATCACCATGATAGGGTTCTAGTTACCATAGATCTCTGTCATGTTCTGCTGCACAATTCGTGTCCATGGGCTTGAGATATGCGTGACTTACGACTGACTGAGTTTCTCCTTTTATTATATTTTGTGTGCAATTATACTAGCTAAGTGTCTCATGATTGTAGTAGGCCTACGCGTTCAGTTTGCATGAAATGTTTTACACGTACCCATAACAACTCCAAGTTTGTTAATCTATGTATATATTTGATACATATATATTTTAAGGTCTCTTAGTTTTCTTTTACATTTCCGCATAGAGCAATAACAACATAAAATGTGATGGTCTACTAATAGAAACTGTATAGGCACTAACATTCTTATACGTATTTTTTATGAAAAGCTAAAGTTCGTATTGTCTCACATGAATAAGTTTCAATAGATCCTTCTGGTGCAGAAATAAATCTCAACATATTCATAGCTAAATTCGCCTTTATTGGCGTTTTCACAAGAAAAAAAAGCATCGGTGAGTGTACCAGAACAACTCGATCAGTTCAGGAACGAGACTCTGCCTCAAATTACAAAAATCTCCAAAAAAATTATTTTAAGGATGGGACTCGAAAACTATAAATGTATGCTGACACCGTTTGTGTTGCATGTGCTGCCCCTTTCATGAAAATAAGATGCTGTGCCAGAGCAACCAAATACAAGAATGATTCGTTATCACTTTTCTAACTCATTAATTGAGCCAACGATTGAGAGGCACGGTCCATGTCACTCATGTTATCTATTTTATAAAAAAGAGATTGGTCGGTGAGCAGGAGCAATTCATTACTAAGACGACTCGTTATCAATTTCCTAACTCTTTAATCAGACCATGGGGAGAGAGAAGCCATATAACTCAACACAGGAACGGTTCGTTTCTAGGACCTCTCTTTATTTCATCAAGAGATCGATCTGTACGTCAATCTTCGTGCAGCAAACTTCAGCTGATGGACAAAAGCCGTCATTCTTTGATAAAAACTGCCTGTGTCAACTGTAACTGACGGTGAAATTAGACTGGCTGAAGTAATTGCCTGTCAAGACATGCCGCAGTCTGGAACGAATGGTTCCCTACGGCAATACGCGGAGTGGCTCACTTTAAAAATATTTCTGTACCTGTTGTTTCAAAGGTATTTCCTTCTCGCTGTTAGTCGCATTTCTGCAAATTACGTTAATAATCTGCTATTAGGTTGTGCCAATAATCCATAAATTACCTGAATAATCTTCAAGTTACACCACCACAAGTCACGCTAATAATCCGCAATAATCGACGGCCACGTTAAGCTAATGATGTAAACGTTCGCCAATAATTTACAGTTTACACAAATAATCCACAGCTTTTCTCCGAAGTTGTAGAAATCGCGTCAATGATCATCAAAATATAATATAGATTTTTAAAATACATTTAATGACTCAAACTATTATTTCGATTGTACAAAAACCTGAATATTTGGTTGATAATCGCCATTCTCATTTAATAGAATTGCAGGATCATGTCAAATAGAAACAGATAGCTGCAATGCTCTGAGAAATGAATATACTGCAGTATAATAAAAGTAAGTGGCGTGTTGTGAAGCAAAATTTTGGTAAAATTTTACCAGTCTTCAAATAATTGCGGCGAACTTTCATGCGAAATATAGAGGTTCCTATACATAGGCGCTGGCTAACACGTTAGTTTCTTGCGGTACGTTCATCCTTCACAGCGTTCAAATGAGTTGTTGTGTCTGTTTAAATAGCAGAAAATTTCACAGCTTGCAAAATTTTGGGACGCAGATTTATAGTAGAAAATAGGTAAATGAACAATGCAGGTTAATTGTGTCTTTTCCTTCGTTAAAAAATTTTTAAATGAAAACAGAAATTTTAAGTAAAAAATAGGCAAACAGTCATATATTGCTGGTTGTCTCTTTTTCTTCGTTCCCAGATTTTGGAGTAGAAATTAAAAAAAAACTAGCTTTAAATTGAGCGCTGCGAGTCGTACGTATCTTTCGTTTCTAAAGTTTGAAGGAGAATACGCGGTCGGGGATAGAGTGGTCTCTGTGTATATTTTGTCTTCTGGACTAGAGACCACCACTGCAGTTTCGCATCATTTGCTACATCGGAGGCCACCATTAGTGAATTAAATTGAAGACTTAGGGAGCATGGCCACAGTAAATCCACCAGAGTAACACCACCAATAAGCACCAGGGCGGATGATAGTATCAGCGTTCGTCTTCTGCTATACTGTAATAGTAATTTCATTACAGCACGGTGGGGCGAAGCGAAAGCAGTGCTATATAAACGCCAGTGAGTGGCTCTATTCGCTTACCGGCACCAAGGAAGTAATTTGTGTTTGTTGATGGCCACGAAGACTTATATTTGAGGCTGAGCTGTGCTCCGGGCTGTGGGTCGCATAGGGAACTCTATCATTTTAAAAACGTAACAATCGCTACAGTTATGAACAATACAGAAGAATTAAAAGGGGTGAAGAGACTATGTCTAACCAAACGTCCATCCTAAGCTTCCAAGAGGAAAAGTAAGAGGCTTGCATGCTGCATGCTTCCGTTCTCAGCTCTAACACCTTGTATCGCTCGTTCGATACCCCGTGAGGCACACGAGCTCTTTGCAGATCTTGGTGTGCTGACTCGGCAGTTGTGTGTTCATGTACGGCGCCGTGGCGGAACTGCCCCCCTCAGAGATGAGGGGGGTGGGGGGTCTCGGGTCATTTGTTCCTTCCGTAAAATTGGCGCCATAGTTCCTGACCCGAGGGCGACTGCGACTACACTTACTCATCTGGGGCCAGTGGGCCTATACCCGCAGCACAAACCAGTGCATGTGGGTTTCCCAAGTGAGGGTGTGGTCTAAGTTGACTATACCTTTACCTTTGAGATGTGGGACCCACGCGCCAGCGTGTGCCCATAGCCATACAGTTGGGAAAGAATAGGAAGAACAAAATAAAGTATCACAAATAGGAGTGTGTATCCGGAGAACCAAAGTGTGGGCAAAGAGAAGACGTCCCGAAGGCCTAGCTAAGGCTAAGGTATGAGAATAATAGAGCAACTATTACACTAGTCAACCAGCAATTATTATTATTAGAACTTAACGCCCGGGCCCCCACGGACAGGTAGCATGATCCAAATGAAGCACTTGCAACGCCGGGAAGCCCGAAACGCTGCTAAAGGAAATCCAACAAAAAGCCATTGACAGCTGACTTAAACGCCTGTAGGCCAACACGACCGAAAGCCGATGCCGGCAATGAGTTCGAAACCCCAACAGACCAGAGTACGAACCACCGACAGAACTGATTAGTTCGGCACCTAACATTTTCCAACGTGAAAGTGTGTGCGCCAATTGCAGCACGTGTAATAATTATTCTCCTAGAGACTTTGAGGGCACGGACAGATGAATGTAACTAAAGCCTCTCATTATTGTATACCTCATAAAACATACAGAGTTCGGGCACTCCTCTCCTGTAGGACAGGTTTACCAGATCATCTTCCGCGCACAGCCTGATGGCTGAACTGACAAGTCGATCCAACAGGCGTAAGTGACTGTCAGCATGCAGCTGAAGCCCAGACAGGTGAGCAATACTCCAACACAGGCAGCAAAAAGGCATAACAGCGTCTGCGGACAACCTCATTGTCACCGAACACAGAATTCACCTTACGAAGGAGCACAATATTACTGGAAGAACGTGACACCTGTCGCCTAATATGCGGCTCAGAAGTAAGCTTCTCATCAAAGACAATACCAAGAATCTCCAAGGAGTTAGACGCCTGAAGTAGAGTGTCATCTATCTCCAGATGAGGATACTGCGGTAGAAGTGTCCGAGACCGACTGATAATCATCGACTTGGAATTCTTTCAATTGTACTTTAATCAATTTCACTTTGTTACACCTCATCCGAAGACCTTTCTATGTCCATCACGTCCCATTTCCCTGTAACGACGCACTGGTTTCTGTACTTCATCAATGCTATTCCTACAGAACGCCCACTGGCAATATTTTCAGATGTACCGTATTATGCTATTCCTACGAGAAGGTTAAGTACGTATCTAAGGAACCTTACGTGCTACGACAAATCTAAGCACAGATTTGGATTCAGCGAGCCTAAATTAATGAGATACATCAATATTTACTCAAGTAGCAGAGACGAAGTTGAAATTTGCTGGCTCGTGTTATTCAGCTCATATTGACCATAAACTATGGCGTATCTTCAACTCTGATAAATAAGTTGATAGTATTATGGAAATAATTGATAAATAAATTGATAGTATTATGGCAATAATGCCATGCATCTACGCGTAAAAAAGTGGATCTCCATGAAGTTTCAATAAAACTCTGTATGTAAAAGCACCGCATAACCTGGCTATTCAATGCACTTTGCTAACTATAAATATTGCATTGGCTAAATCCACGGATATTGGACACAGGTTGTACTCAGCAATTTTCTTCAAAATGAAAGTGATGAAATCATTGACCCACGTGTTTCTTTCCATGCTACTGACTAGGTTCCTCACCAAACGACCGATTTAAGATATTTTCTGTCTTCATTCTCAAGTGTGTTTAGCAAGGCAAGAAAAGTTGCAGTGCCTTAGCAAAATATCTCGGGAAGGCAATGCTTCCATCCATGTGTCAACAGATCGAACTGGGTCCCACCCATGAACCCACAGCCCGCAGCATGGCACGACATTTGTCAATGGGCACCGGGCAATCTCTTTGGGCGTCAGTACAGGAAAATAATGTCACCAATACATCATCGTTTCACTTCGCTATGCATAGTATGCTGTCCTAGTACAAGGAAGATTTCAACGCATTCACGAGTATGCATAGTATGCTGTCCCAGTACAAGGAAGATTTCAACGCATTCACGAGTAGTTATTTTCTATGCTATAAAGCAACATTTTTTCTGTCTGGAGGTAGCAGCTGTGAGCTTGCATGTAGCTTTACTATTTCAGGATTTAGTTTGGCATCTGTGAAACTCAGTTTATCGCAAATAATATTCAGTATTTTCTAGAATTCAAATTGATAGAAATGAAACTTAATTTGTAATAAATAAATTAAAAACATTGTTAGAAAGAAAATTCAGTTATAATTTGATAAAGCACTCTCTTATAAGAGCCAAACTTATCTGGTCAAAAACGAAATTAGATTGATCACCAATAAAAATTTAATGCATTTTGCTACCTGCAACATCAATTTGACAGATATAAAACTCAGTTTGTAAAAAAAATTCCAATTTACCATCAATTGAACGAAATTTGCATCATTTCTCATCGCAAACTGAGGTTCGCGTGTAAGGAATTCAAGAAATAACATAATGGGGTTTTTTGACAAATAGACATGAAAATTGCAGAGCGTTGAAAGCATAGAAATGGAATTGAATAATTCTCATTGTTGTTTCAGCTGCAGCATCTAGTTCACTTGTATTTACTGGCGCATTTATTGTTTATCTTCGAAAACTACCTCTGGTAATCCATGCTTCGTGAATTTACTAATGCTAATTACAAGGAACTAGCTACAATCGTTGCATTCTATACGTGCGTTGGCTTAATCGGGACCCTCATAGGTTTTTTTTTTTCATTTCTATATTAATTAAAATTGCCTACGAAAATACAGCATGTCTCCTCTGAAACCACCGAAATGGAATTTCAAGGCAGACAGACAGTGGGGTGCTCTGTCTTCATCGGTATTGCGGGTGTGTTCGATAGCAGCATGTGCCTATCAGCCATTTGCACGCTCTTCGTTCAGGGCAAATCAACACTTTTCCTCGATTATAGGAAATGAGAGTCTGCTGGTAAATTCAATAAAACAAAGCATGGTCAAAACCGTCAATCACTAGCCGAATAGCATTAAGATAAGTCAACACTTTTACTCGATTAGAAGGAAGAAAACCCCATTGGTAAATTGAAGAAGATACCAAAGTCATGCAGTAGACAACGATGTTGTTCTCCAGCCGACAATTTACTCGATAAGAAAGAATAAAAGTTTGTTGGTAAAGTGAAAAAAAGAACATAAGGAACAATTAAACACGCGGTCCATATGCTAAACGGCAAAATTAAGATAAGCGATCACTTTTACCCGATCAGATGAAATAAAAGTCTATTGGTAGTAAATTGAATCCTCAAGGCTCTGTCAAATGCGTTGTCCACTGGCCGGCGGCAAGCATTGGTTAACTTCAGAATGAAGGCTTAATTTAGCATCATTACATTAACAATTGTAATTAATGACCTACAGTGTTATTGACATGTTGTATGCTCTAAGATTATTGAGTAGGCCAAATATTTTCTAGTTTTTTGTATAGAAGTCTTCATAATGTATATTAAATCCTTATACTGTATAATAAAACACTTCGTGTACTTACTTATATATTTCATGTCCGCATCTTAATGACATGGTCGAAAAAGAGGCCAGGTTGTACATTTCGTAATCAATTTGGGTTTCTATGGAGGTCGATGACCAGGTTGCAGAAGAAGGTAAAAGTGAGATCCATGTTAGAAGTGGACCGAATGTCTGTTTTTTTAACATTCCCGAACGCCAGTGCGAATATTTTGTTTTGATATCCGCGAATGCGAATAGCGAATGTTTACTCAAAGTTTCATTTGTCAAGTAGTATGGCATTTTATTTGGATTCTAGAGTCTGGAGTCTGGACTCTGGAATAGACTATTCGAAATTCGAGTTGATTATAAGAGTTTAGCCATAGAAAATTGAATACCCGTAGCTTATTAAAATCTATTATTATTAAAGCTTCACGTTTGAGCTCCCACGGACAGGTAATACAACCCAAATGAAACATTTGCAACACCGGGATGCCCAAAACGCTGCTAAAGGAAATCCAGCAAAAAACCATTAACAGCCGATCTAAAAGCCTGCAGGCCAACACGACCAAAAGCACGATGTTTTCATGATGCGGTACAAGGACCCACTATTACATTTTCATGATGCGGTACAAGGACCCACTATTACATTTTCATGATGCGGTTACAAGGACCCACTATTACATTTTCATGATGCGGTTACAAGGACCCACTATTACATGCATCCCACCACCTTTTTCCTTAACCACCGACCTTTGAAAGCGGATTATTTACTAGTAGATTAACTAGATTCACGAGATTGCTTGCAAGCCCTTATTGCTGTTGCTAGTGAAGTATGAACTCCAAGTATCTAATGGTTAATTTTCTACT
Organism: Parhyale hawaiensis; assembly: GCA_001587735.2. NCBI lineage: Eukaryota > Metazoa > Arthropoda > Malacostraca > Amphipoda > Hyalidae > Parhyale > Parhyale hawaiensis. Next base: position 14,021,180 of record LQNS02278089.1, on the reverse strand, counting down.
ATTGGCTCCTTCAGGGGGCATAGGAAGAGCCCTAGGCCATAGGGTTAGGTTAGTTTAGGTTCGCTCATCCAATGTTAAGGGGCGTGGCAACCCAAGGGACTCGTGTAGGTTACCTTAGCCATTAGCTAGGCCTTCGGGACGTCTGTCTTTCGTGTCCACTCTGCTTCCTTCCCGATTTCATACTCCTACTTGCTCATGCTTTATTCAGTTTTCCTCATCTTTCGTGACTTGCTGTTCCCATGCGCGTCGATCCTGTGTGGTAACACCTTCGTGCATGGGTTCCCAGTTTCTATCGGCATACTATATGTCCCATGCTCTTTCCTCTATGATATCGTTCTGCTCGGAAACGGAGGCTTAAACTTTTTGACTATAACTAGCTCTAGTATTGGCCGATTGAACTTCAAGAATAACAATTTTTCTGCTCTTTTACCAGTCATGTTACTTCATTTTTCATCGTATAGTAGGCCGGCACCACTAAGACGACGCTCACTCGCAACACTTGTAGGCGGACAAGCAAGATAAGACTTCGCTAACTGAGAAAGATTAGGGTAAATCTTCGCGAGCATCTTCCACCGCATCAGAGGATCTTCATCGGCGGATATGCTTAGATATTCGCAAAATATTCGCATGCCTACATGCGAATACGAACGCGAATATTGGAAAACATGCGAATGGCGAATGCGAATATTCGGTCCACCTCTAATCCTCATCCTATTATTACCTGAATGCATTTCTTACCACGTTAGAGATTTTGGCGATCCTGTTCCCTTCTGATGGAATTCAGTAGGTAATAATTGGACCAGGTTGCAGAAGATGGCCAAATTGGGAATACTTATCGTTGTTAACGTAGATTGCACTTCTTGCTCTTCCAGCTTCGATCTCTTGCCGTTCCCGTGTAGTCTGATATGCATTACTTTATCTCTACATTAAAATAATATTTTCTTTATGTTCAAGACGTACTCATTCAGCAAATAATGAACGAAGAGCAGAAGAAGCGACTTTTCTCAGCGTAGTAGACGTAGTAATTCTTTGTTCCAACTTGCTGTCTTCTTTTGACGAGGGATTTTTCTTTTGGGGGCAAAAATTTCGTTTTGCTGATATTATATCACTGCGTATACTGGATACGCGGCGGAAATTAAGTTCAGTGATGTTTCTCCACGTCATCTAAGGGAAGGAAGGAAGGAGTGTGCTGAAGACGTATTGAAGGGTAAAAAGAGTAGCAAGCACTTATCTCTTAAGATAATTTGACTTAGCCGTCGTAGCGTTTTCCTCTAGATGCATATTAGTTACCAAAGTATAATCAGTGGAAAAGTGTCATCACAAATTTCTCGCTCTCATTTTTGACAGCGCGGGTCCTCTATAGTATACATATAAACACAGAGAAATAAAATATAATGAAACTTGCATCAGAACTGGAAGCTAGGTTGGCAGAATGAGTAATAACTCTAGGAGGAACATGGTACTCGCTACCCATTTTCTACAATAAAAGTGGTTGCAAAGCGACTTATGAATGGGCAATTAGAACAGAAACATAAATATAACATGCCGAGCACGATGAGGCAATTGTACTGCATTGAGCTTATGCATTAGTTTGATATTTAAAAAAAAAAATCCCGTTTCGGACAGGCATTGAGTGCTGTCTTCACAAGGTTGGCTCTCTTTCTTTTTTTTTGTCTTATTACCTATCCATAAAAAATTTTTCCGAAGATCAGTCAAATAACGGAAAATTTCGGTTCCGGAATGACACTGGTGTCGTACCGTATGTTGTGCTTGGGCACGTATTATGGATACGGTTTTGCATACACAGTATGTACATAAAACTTGCTGTAATGCCAGGGTCACAATAAATAATCGCACGCACCACTTATGAGCGGACGTGAACCTCAATTATACCTGATCACACAGCAAAAGTCTGTATCCAGAATACCCCTGGAAAGTATTGAATTAGAAGGCTGAGAGAGCTGAACGTCCGCCATATAAGTTGGTCGGGCAACTGTTTAGTGCGTCCTCGCCATATAAGGGTGTGGGGAAAGCTTATACAGCTAAATAGTAACTAACTAGTGGCTAGCTTATTACTAGAACTAGCTAGCTTATTATAGCCCGCACGGTGGGCTGCCAAAGCATGGTCTTTTCTCATAGATTCATTGACTTGTTTTTAATCCCATTGACAGCCCTGGCAGCGGCATCATAAGCAGCAAGCGGCTTGACTAGTAGCCGGTGTGGAAGTAGGAAGCGTGCAAGAAAGACCCGCTGGGATTTAACTAATTTAATCCCGAGGAAAACGTCATTTTAATCGAGAAGGCATTATTTGAAGCGTCCGAAACTGCCCTGTTGGTTCTAATGTGTTGAACGAATTACATATGTACATAGTATTTTCCATGACTCAGCCAAACCACTGAAGTGGTTTGCGGGCTGTGAGGTCCAAACGCACGACGGTTCTAATTTACGGACTGGCTAACGTTGACAATGTGATTATTGAGTGATTGTACAGCTTACACTGATAATCATAATTAATGAGTATTATTGAGTTATTATACGGTTTACTCTGATAATGAGTATCAACCAATTTTTACAAGTATTATGGGGTATTACGCGGCCTTCTACTTCCTCCAAAAAGTTTTGATGTTATTCTTGCCAAGAATTTGAACGTAAAGCTTCTACAAACAAGGCATTTCCTTCCAGTTCATGCCATCGTGCCATGAGTATGTTTTCATAAAGTTGTCGGCCAGAAAAATGTGAGGCGCAAGTATGTTTCGCGACTTCATTACCGTGGGCGACATGAATAAAAAAATATTCTATACTGCCTGAGACGCTGGAATACCTACCAAGACGCGTGAGCACTTTAGGGTGTGGTCACAGAGGCATGCAGGGAATGTCTTTTGTTGCCACGTACATAGACTGAGACGCACCAGTCAACGTGAGTTTTCGTAGGAATAACAATAACAAACTTTTGAAGTAGTCCATACATCTTCTCTTGCTGTGAGGAGTTTACTTTATTTCTCGTTACTAGAACTAAGCTTTTATAAGATTGGATTTTGTAGATTTTTGTGCTCCCATAAAAGATTAAATATTGGTTACTATTAAGGGGGAGTCATTAAAGTACCAGTAGAATGTACATGCAAAAAAAAAAAAAAAATTACGTTTCTCAACTGATCTGTAATTCTGAGCAAATGAAGAAGTTGAGCGGCAGTGAAGTACGTAAAATATAATCAAAACATATGAGGATCCGCAAGCCAAGCATAGAGAAGGAATTTATCGCGAATGAGAAACTTGACTGCCTATAACATTTAAGTATCCGAAATCACACAAAGGACTATCAGCTGATATTGTTATTATTAGAGGATCCAGCCGTCAAAAATGACGGCAAAAAAAATTGTGATTGAGCTTTTTATTGTTCCGGTTCCCGGTATAGGTTTTGCTGTATTACAGGTCTCATCCCTGCAGGCCTGATCTTCCATTAGTGAAGCGCAAGCTCTACAGCCAGGAGTTTTGTGAGAGCAAAATATCCCCATGCAAGAAAAGGAGTGAATATCAGCTTGGAATTGATCAAGCGTTAAGTTGCACTGCACTAAGATAAATATAGTTCAGTCAAAAGAATTCACTGGAAATGCCCAAGGCTCACCGTATTGTGGATACCAACTGATTGTTCAATTTTAAGCGTCGAAATTGGATGCGATGTAAATTCAATATAAAAAGGCGTCTGCTTAGCGTGAAGATTCAACGACTTCGATATCATTCAGCAATGAAAACGGGGATCCAGAGGCTAAGGATCCAGAGGCTGGGGATCCAGAGCCCGGGATCCAGAGGCCGGAGATCTAGAGCTATATTTGTCACCGGTACTCCAAGCACTGAAATTGTACGGTATCTCAACTTGTACTTCAGTACATGAATTTTCTCCTATTAAACTCTTAGCTGCGGGACGGAGAGACGGGCCAACATTGGAGAGAGCAAGGGAGCAAGCGAACGACCAGCAACTGTGTTTTATTATATAGTGGATAAAAGCACACCAGACTGGCGACGTGGGAACCAAGGAGCTTCTATAGAGAAGGAGGGAGCCAGTAGCCTAGCCCGTTGAAGCTCAAGAGTCTCTTATGGCTGTCAGCCAGTTGTCCCATGCACCAATCGCATACTAGTAAAGAGTCTCTTATGGCTGCAGATAGTCACTTAAGCACCAATCGCATATCAGCAACTCGGTTCGTCTGCTGCTCCCCCGTGAAACTCAGTGCTCCCCCGTCTTTTCCACCAATGAACGTCTCAGCCATAAGAGATCTGGTTGACTCGCTGGCAAGTCTGTAACTGGGCCGCAAAGCTCCCTCCTTCTCTATTGAAGCTCCTTGGTGGGAACAGAGAAACTCCATGAGGTTGACAAACCCCCACGCAACCAGCCCAGCAAGTGAAGAATGAAAAAGGAAGAAAAGAGAAAATCCGAGATCCCAGAATAACTCTGTGTACAGATCGTTTAAAGCTGCTAATACCCGCACCAGCAAAGACAGAGCCATCAAGACCATTCCAAACATCCACACACGATGGAAAAAACGAACGAGAATAATGGCCCGTATGGTATCGTAACAGTTCTAAGGCAAACCCATGAAGAGGAACAGTACACCGAGTATACCTCACCCAAACAAATGGCTCCGGAAGAAAATCAGACGGTGGATAACTAGGGCAGTTATAATTTTATACAAAAACCAGACCCCACCAATTACGCGACGATGCGCCAAATCGCAAGACACAACACAATCCAGTATGAACGCACATCGACGAACCCCTTTCTGAAGCAAACACAGATGATAATCAATAGCAGAACCCAAGACTACGGAGCAGTATTCCAGACGAGGTAGAACATAGCAATTGAAGCAGAGGCGTGTTAATTCTACCGAGCCAAACACCCTCCAAGAACGCCTCATCAGACCAATTTTCTGCGATGCATGTGAGGCAACCGAACGAATGTGGGGCTCAAACGTCAACTTTGGATCAAAAGTGACATCCAAAATTACCAATCCATTAATAACAGGAAGTGACACACCATCAAGTATGAGTGCAGGGAAAGGAGGTCTCACTGTACGTGACCTGGACACGAGCATGGTCTTAGTCTTGCCCGCATTTAGCCTCATCCCCCACCTAGAACACCAGAAATCACTTCAAAGTCATGCTGAACGGATTCTGAAACCTGGCTATCGCCAATAGCCAGCATTATAACAGTATCAGCGTAACCAACAAGTAAATTATCAACAAGATCAAACAGGTCCTATGTATTTACAATGAATAACATAGGACCCAGAACACTATCCTGTGAGACACTAGAAACCACGTTAAAAAACTCACTTCTCTTTCCATCAACAACTACACATTGACGTCTGTCAGATGAAAACTGACTAATTACCTCGAAAACTGAACCATCAATATCCATCAAGCTCAGCATATGGAGCAGCCCAAGATGATTCGCGTGATCAATAGCAGCACCGAAGTCAAGCTGTACGAACCTTGCCTCATGACCCCCATCAAGAGCCAGCTACAACACATGAGAAATATGAAGGAGAGCATCACAAGTTCCCAAGCCCTTACGAAAATGATACTGTGTTGGGGGAAGGACACCCTGCTTCTCTAGAAAGCGATCCAACCTCGACGCAACTAACCTCTCATAAACTTTCGACGAAACAGGTGGGATCGAGATGGGTCTATAGTCGGAGGTTCGGGATGAAACAGAGCTCTTTGGGACAGGCGTCACATGAGCGACATTGCGGCATTCCGGGAAAGAGCCCAGCCATAACTCCGACGGAACACGGAAGCAAGCGGGGTTGCGCGCACACCGGCCACCTTCCGAAGAAAGAGAGGAAGCATACCCGATGGATCAGTGCACCCATAGAGGTCCAGGTCAAGCAGAAGGCGGTGCACTTCAAAAGATCTGAAAGCAAAACCGGAGAACCTCGACTCGGGATCACATGCTACAGGAATTTGCACCCGGTCCTGGCTCTGCTTCCTATCAAAGTAGGGCAACAAAAGGTCCGCACTGGCAGCGGGGTCCAACAAGAACATTACTTATATATTGAGTTCAAAACTGAACGTTTCATT
>LQNS02278089.1:13984484-14005951 GCA_001587735.2 Parhyale hawaiensis | reverse complement strand
GCCATTTACTGTTCATTTCATCCTCGAAATGGTTATAGAGCAGCTTTCAGGATCAGGTGCTTAATATAGTTCAGTCGCAAGTTTGTAGCCACTTCACTATTTCCAGCAGAGTTTGATAGTTAGAACTTTACTACAGGCTCATGTAATTCGTAGCATAGCTTGGTAGAGACATGCTCTTCAATTCGTGAGACTCATAATGTGGCATAACATGAAAAACCTTCAACCTTTGTACCTAAATCGCCCGTTCATTATAGAACCAGAGCCTGGAAGGCTGGCCAAGCCCTGGCATTGTTCGTTCCATCCTGTGAGTGGCTGAGCAGAAGCAGCAGGAGCACCAGGAGCAGCAGGAGCACCAGGAGCACAAGCAGCTTGTAGGATGAGGCTCCAGAATTAAGCTCTCACACCGGGGACCAGTTACGCCGCTCTCATGTTTGCTTGGTCGAGCTAGAGATGGCAGCGCCGAATTGCCTCACTCTAGATGGATGCTTCTAGATAAGTCCCGGCAACGCCAAGCCTAGAAATTTATGTCGTCCATTCGACGAGCCGCCACAAAACTTCTCATGTGTAGAAAATTTCTTAAAACTGCGGCCAGGGCGGCGATTGGGCAGACTTGCAGGCGCGCTTTGGAGCTCCTTAGTATGCTTGCTAATATTTAGACTAGCGTAACTGCTCGCGCAAGGCCCGTAAACAAGGTGTTATCTTGACGAAAGGCTTAGCGGTTGCAGCTGTGCAAAATGCAGGCATTTTCTGAAGTAATTTAGCCGAGTTTAGGAGAGTCGGTCGTGCGGGGCACAGCGCTGTAAATGCCTGCATTTTTGGATGTTACTTAACTAAATTTAGACAAGTTAAGTAGGACGGACGCGAAGAAGAAAATGACAGTAGTTTCTGTTGTTAAGCTTTAACTAAATTTAGACAAGTTCAGTGGGACGGACGCGAAGAAGAAAATGACAGCAGTTTCTGTTGTTAAGCTTTAACTAAATTTAGATAAGTTCAGTGGGACGGACGCGAAGAAGAAAATGATAACAGTATCTGTTGTTATTTAATTAAATTTAGACAAGGTCAGTGGGACGGATGCGAAAAATAACATGACAGCAATTCCTGCTGTTATTTAACTAAATTTAGACAAGTTCAGCGAGAAGGACCCCAAAGTAGTAAATGTTTGTGTTTTCTGATATACATAAAAATGAGTTTAATTAGGTCCAATGAGACACAATACAGAAATTCCTGCATTTATAAAATCCTTCAACTGAGCTTGTGCAAGTCCGATTTGGCACAAGGTAGGAAAGAATGCCCTGAAATAAAAATTTAATTAATGCAAATTTTGAGGAGTTAACCTTCCAGCAGTGTTCCAGTCCCAGCTCTGGTAATCAATATAAAAACGCTGGTACACAGACGATTGTAGCATTTGTGGGCGGCAAAACCATATACAGAAGTTCAAGCATTTATTCATAGGGCTCTCGAACAGAATTTTATGGGTTTCTTGAAACGTAATTCATGAAGAAATTTACTGCTGGAAACGTAATGCATAATTGACACTTGCCTCATACAGATATATAGGTATGTTATTCAGTGGCAGAGATTCAATAGTACTTTTTTCCAACGCTATATTGAATTATGACTCATTTATATAAATACTACTTCTCTAGTCAGCTACGAATATATTTATTTTTCCCATAGTATGATGAAAAGTGAGTACGCGCTAGAGTAGATGAAATTTCATTCACATATCTTGTCACCATGTACATGTTATTAGATTCAGCGTAGTATTACGTAATGATGAGTTGTGAGCCATAATTTTATGCAAGAAAAATATCGAGGTAATATTACCTCTCGAGGCTGATAACAAAAAGAAATTACAACGCTTTATCTAAGCGAAACACAACTCTTTAATCCTACTAGTCTCTTTATGTTAATAGTTATATATGAAAACAGTCCTGCGCCTGTCTTCAACTCGACTATTCTAAGTTATAATGAATGTAAATACAGGCTATTTGCCGTAGGAGAGTCATCGGTTGTGGCTAAAATTAAGAAAGATCACATACGATTTCAAGTGTAGAAAGTCACTTACTGGCACTGCATTACCAGTTCTTGTCGACAATGATACATCACGAGTAACGCTTCATCAACGCTAAAATAACTCATTGGTATAACTTTTTTTTGACCCGGTGAAGGTACAAAGTGCTGTTACCAGTTGTGATTGGCAATGGCAAACAGCATGTAAAGTAAAGGTAAAGTCACCTTTACTCTTTACGTCAGCTAGGAAACCCACATGCGTTGGTTCGTGATTTGGTGGGTGTTGGCTGCGGTCGACCATAGATTATCCGAGCAATGACGTTATTGATTGAAGACTAATATGATAAGTGCCTCCCCCGGCTTTCAGGTTAGTAATTCCTCAGATATAGACTATAAGAGAGAGAAATTTTGACCACGCACTGCCCTGCACCAAGATTTGTCTCCTTAGCTTGGAATAGAACGTCCGTCTTCATGACAGCAAGTGAGGCAACACTTCTAAAATATAACCACAGCACCAGTTACTAATGTGGGAAAAGGAAGCTATTACAAGTGCAAGTTTTTGCTGACAGTCACATAGGCTTATAGCGAGTAATGCTTCATGAAAGACCAAATACTTATTATTATAATCATCATCATCACAATTTCTCTGGCAATAACAAATGTAAGTACTTTATTTGATTAAAATCAGAGTACGTACATAGGCACTAGGGGTTCCTTTTCCGGAAAATAGGAATCGGTATTTTACGGAACTTACCAGGAATTATTAGTGAATAATGATTCAGATTCCTGGAAAAGGAAAACCCCACCTCGTACAGCTATCGGTTCTCCCTGACAAGAACATATAGCATGCAATGCTTAATTAATATCAGAAAAGTAACTCATTACCAGTTCTGGCCGACAGCTATGGCTGCTGCAAGTGCACGCTAACTTTACAATCGACTGTTTGCTGGCGACATGATAACACTCAAACTAATGTTCTCTTGCGTTGGGGACAGGCTCGGAATAGAAAGTTTTGCTGAGACAAGTTAAGGAAAGAGAGAGGGAGACGCTGCCGGACTTGTTAGGCCTGTTTGTTTACGGTGCACTGGGCGGAACAACTCACTCGCCCAGTCTGAAGAATTATTGTTGCCTGCAGGGTAGGCAAGTTTAGCTCCTGCTTATAGACGTGACTGTACCTGTCGCACGATGTTGTTGGAGTCCTCGAGATCTCGGAAAAGGTTCATCAAGGATTGCAGTATGGCGAGACAAGTCTCAGGTCAGATTATTTCCTGAATTTGGCGGTTCTACATCCACACTGAGGCCAGTGTTGGCCCAAAGCCAGTAGGTATGTTTCCCAGTGCATTTGCTTCTGCGCGCTCGCACGGAATGAAAAATGAAAATTTTGTGCTGTACCAGCACGCCAACACTGAAAGAAGCCACGCGTGCAGGAAACGCACGTAAATGCGTGCCGAAAGCTTGTCCCAATACCAGCACACAGAAGCGTGCACTAATTGCACGCATAGGCGTGCTCTAGACCCTCGAATCAGTCGCGAGCTATGGGCAGCGAGCCCTCGCGTATCTCTGGATGCACGTACGTGCCAAGCAGTTTGAAAAAAAAGACGCAATTTGTTTCCCATGACTTCTATACCTACTTATCTGGGGTGTCTGAGGTATGTAAACATACAATACCTGTATCACTTGAAATTCAACCCGAAAAATCACTAGTCCTCAGTGACTTCAACACACCTACACATTTTCTCCGACGATTGCACGCGTAGGGGCGTAGAACACACCTCGCATTTTGGCGTGCAAGCGGGAAACATACCAGAAAGTCGAACGCATGAAAGTTGTGCACGTTTTGCCATGTAGTAGATTGCATGCACGCCTATATAAGTGTGCTCCTACAGCACGGCGACAGCGTATTCTAGAGCTTATATAGAGCACGTTTACGAAAGCCAGGATTTTTTTTAATGAATTAAGGTAAGTATTTCCAATCGGCACAAAGGAATGCATGCTGGTTCGGGATACTTTTTAGTAGACTAATTGACAAACGATGGATTTAGTCTTCATATACAGCCGGTGCAACTCAGTTTTAACTGTGGTATGTAGCCTGTCGAGTCCAAATTGAACTTATTGTTAGGTTAAAGCTGCGTAAGAAAATAACCACTAGGGGGAGAAGAAACAGCGTAAATCAAAGATTTGTCAATAACAAAGCGGAAATAAACCAAGCAATCTGGCCACGGAAAGGAAACAGTTTCCAAGGCCCAAGTCGGACTTAGATTTTCCGCAAATAATCACCAGAATTTTCCAATAAAAAATAAACAGTTGATTCGGAAACGTGGTAACGCCGTCATAAAAATTTTGTGACCTTTTCTTCGTTTTATAAGCTTTCCATAGTGTGTTTTTAATATAAGACGTGTTCCACCGTCCAGAGGAGAACATTACCGAGAGGGCCGTAATGTTGTTTTCCCATTGAGTGTAAACACAAAGTGTTCAATGGAATTACCGGAGGACTCTTCTTTGAGTGAAAACATGGCCTGGGCGCAGTATGAGGTCTAGATAATGAAGTTAGCACAAATAGAAGCCTTTGTCGCAGGACTTATTTCCAAAGTTACTTAGTGAGAAGAAGTAAAATATTTGAGTTTATTGAGCTTAGGACAAGAATCGACACCTGCGGTATTTTACCATCGGATATCATATACCACCGGGTATTTTACCATCGGATATCATATACCACCGGGTATTTTACCATCGGATGTCATACCACCAGGGAATTTGGCGTCGGATATCATACCACCGGGTATTTTACCATCGGATGTCATACCACCGGGTATTTCACCATGAGATATTTTACCACCTGTTATCATACATTGCATGTCATACCGCCGGGTATTATACCGTCGGATATCATATCACCGGGTACTATACCATCAGATATCTTACCAACTGTTATTATACGTCGGCTATCATACCACCGGGTACATGCAATGCCATCGTACATATATTATACCTCCGGGTATTATAAAATGGGAATATCACACCACCGGTCATCTTAAGCAGACTGTCAATTAGAAAGATGCAAGGGACAATAGAAGTACAATTTGCATTGTTTTCTGCGGAAGTGATTCCAAAGTTTCGTTGAGACGCAACGCAGAAAGTGCACCACAAATATCGGCGTAGAAGGTATTCCAGAAAATTATACCCTACAATTTGATCATTAACTCGCGTAATATTACCATACCGAATTACTAGGTATCTCAGCAAATAAGAAGAATTACTCGTGACTATCAATAATTGATCGCTGGCATTCAACCAAACTACAAGCCATCTCAGAAAAATGTATAATTGCTTTTGAATATCAATAATTTGCTTCAAATCATATAACCGAAATTACAAGGTATCTCAGAAAAAATGCTGAAATTACTCTTCGAGCATCACTAGCTAAATCGCTTAGATTTATTAAATCGAATTACAATTTATAAAAAATAGATTAATTATTCATGAACTCGCTTCATACTACCCCGCCAAATATTCTTCCAATGAAGTGCGTTAGAATTACAGCAGTAGCGCGTAATTAGGAATTATTTTAATCGTGAATGTATTTAGGGCACGTTCGAGTGGGTGTTAAACTTAAGCCCTCAAGGCTCTACTTACTCAAAACTTCAGGCAGGTGCTTTGGCTTCGACCGGTTGGATCGTGTTGCAGGGATTGTAGCTGATTCGGTTAGTCTTGAGACTTCCAGAAACTCAATCGTACTCCGAAAATTAGAGTTTTCAGCCGGTTCAACTTAATCGCGTTGCGGTTAACACTTGCAACTCGATTAAAAGTGGCTAAGCCAAAGCTTATGCCTGAAGTGTCAAACAAGTCAAGCATCGAAGGATTAATTTCAGTCCCAATCGTACACACCTTAATTTACTTTCGCCTCTATGACGTAACCTTTGGCTTGGGTTTTAATGTACATATTATATACTGTAGGAGTATTTAGTAAAAGGGCCCTACATTAAGAAATGACAAGGGTTGCGAACTTCATTTTATTCTCTTAGAAAGTCAAATATGTCAATATATGCATATTCGGAGTCCTAAATTACTACACTATGAAAATCTTTCAATTTTACGAGACGTTTTTACCAATTATGACAACGTTACTTTCACGTCAAAACTTTTAATTCCCCCCCCCCGATATTGAGTTCAATACCTGCAGAAATTTACTGAAGAAAAGAATAAATATTATTAGAAACCTTTCTTTTAAATTCAGAAATAAGTTTTCAGTTCTTGATATAATTTCAGCACTTTCGCCGCTAACGTTATACTAAAAAAATTACCTTGCAAATATATTGATATAGCAGTATACACGGTCAATAAACCTTTCATGTGATTAATCTAATGCACTCGGATATTATCTGAATCAGGAATACGATTCAAGCATACACATCAAAAACACTACTGATATCGTTTCAGTAGATATTAAAAGAATATACCTGTAGCAAGCGGTAGCAATGATACTTCAATTAGTTTAATTACCTTCATTGCTCCATAGTTTATTTTCCGAAACTAATTTAATGTGAATAAATTATTGAGTTCAACTTAAGTTCAAGGTGCTGATCTCAAGTTATTTACGCCTGAGCAGATTAGAACCTTAATTTCGCTCTGCAGCTTCATAAATATAGGTATATAATTATGACGAAATATTTAAGATTATGAAACTGGAGCTCTATAAAATTTTGTTGTTTGGGGACTGGCCTAGAGCGCCTCGCATAACATAACGAACCTTGACTAACCTAATACACCTCGCTTAACCTAACTCATCTCACTTAACCCAATTGAAGCACCATGTGAAATTACATTTATTCCCTGTAACTTCAAGGATATCGCGAAACCGCACGTTTCATAATCTTAAAGCAGCAGGTACACATTATAAGTTTCAAACCTCCACATCATGCACCGCGTACCAACGTGCCATATAGGGTGTCCTATACTGGGTCACATCATATGATAACATGATTTTAATTTATGCGCGGTTGTTCAGCTCGCACATAGTTCATGCTCCCGTATCAATGCCACCGACTTTCACGGTGTATCGAGACGACATACAAGCTTAACGTAAGCTCGTAAGTTGAGCCTGCGATTGTGTAATGTACCCGGCACAACGTGAGTCTACCTTGTCTATAGCTTGTGTTAATATTGTCGATATTCCTGTAAACTTGTACGTCGGCCACCTCCCATTTCTGCCATAGATAGGATCGTAGGATCTGGTAAGGATTTGCTGGGGCTTCCTCCTTGCCCTAAGGTCGACGAAAGATCCCTGCAAGGCACATAATAATCGTAGCTTCAGAAAACTTCATTACAACGCTCCCTGTAATTCAGTCAGACTTCCGCACTTCGGCCCCCAATTATGTCAAAATGCAAACTCCAAGGTCACGAAAATGTCGAGCCGGGCACATAATAATCGTAGCTTCAGAAAACTACATGGCGATGTCCCCCTGTAACGCAGTCTCTTGTTCCCAAGAAGTCGAGCATAAGCACAGGAACTGAACAAACCTTTCAGGACTCAATGGTGCAGTTTTGCTGCCTTGTGGACAACGTGGCAAAGAAAGCCGCCAGCGTTGCTGTTCTCTTCTGTGAGTTTAATTCAAGTTGCGAGCTCAGGAAGGCGGCACGAACACATTGCGTGCGGTGCAAATGGGTTCGCTTGCCATGCAATTTCAACGAAGTTGCGATTGGTTTGGCTGGTAGTAGAGGCAAGCAGCCATGACGGTGAGCGGGGCCTTTCGACCGAACATTGAGATTGATCTACTTGGCACCCAGGTATTACCGCTGCGACTCCTGCTAAGTCCTGTAGAGAAGAAGGTTCATATTCGTTTGGTAGTTTATAGAGTGAGGAAAGGGAGACTGATCCACATGATTTGGGCGTTGCGGCTCTTACAAAATCGTGCTATAGAAGCCGGTTCATATCCTCTTGGTAGTTTGTATAGTGAGGAACCTTCGGCTGATACACGTGGTCCAGGCATTGCGACTAGTCCAATATCGTGTAACGAAGATGGCTCTCGACTTTTCGGTCGTTTATGCAGTGAGAAAATGAGAATAATCCACAGCACCAAGGCTTTGTTACTCCAGGACTCTTGATAAGTTGTCTCGGAAACTATTCCATTCTTTCGGTAGCTTGTGCAGTAGGCCACAGTTCAGAGGCACGCGTTGCATTGAAAATTTTTCATACATGGCAAGAAATAATTTAAAATAATAAAGATGCTGCGCTAAACTTCACACGCACGATTGACGAAGAAGGCAAGACTATGTAGATAAACACTAGAGGTGTTTTATTCTGAGGTGTGTATAATATCGTACGGATGTTTTACGCGGAATGCATAATAATTCTAATACTTAACATACGAAAATAATGAAGTGTACTCATGTACGCGGTAGACAAATATGACTACTAGAAATAGTTCGACTGCATACGATTATTTGATAAATAACAAGGGAGAGTAAGGATACATAGTTACCAATTTATATAAGTGGGTACGAATATTTTTCCAACATATGTAGGTCAGTATAATATTTTTAAATTTATGTGAGTATGGATATATTGAACAATTTGTATACGGGAGCACGAATATTAATCAATTTATAAAACGAAGCACAAGTATTTATCAATTTTTAGATACATAAATACCAACAGTAAATAGGAATACTGATGCAGGTGAGTGCAATATTTGCAAGTTTTTAGAGGCAAGTACATATGGATATTTACCAGTTTATACAGGTAAGTACGAATTTGATCAAGTTATGAAGGTGAGTACGAACATTTACCAGTTGTATAGGTGAGTATGAATATTTATCATCTTCTATAGGTGAGTACTATATATACCAGTTTCTATTCGTATCATAATCACCAATTTACATTGCATAGGTGAGTACGGATATTTACCAATTTTTATTGGGGATTAGGTACATTTCGACGTTATTTGGGTCTTCGGAGTAGTGTTACTTAACTGAAAGTTTTAAAAGTGAGCCAGTAACTAAAGATGTAACTATATAGAATCCTTAAAAGATGTTTCTCAACTGCTAACACCCTGCGTCTGACACGCACACAACACTCCGTTTACACAGTCTGCACAGTACCTGTTTCAACTATCCTATTGTTAGTAATCCCTCCTCCAAGGAATTTATAGTTTTAATACAGTAGCAGGTAGCAGCACGCTTAAGTTTTGAGCTCACACCCCATGTTCCGTCGGTTCGAGGCCATCCCTGGCATGCGTGCAATTGCTAATCTAGGTGTGCTGACTCGATCGGCAGTGGTGGTCGTGTAGAGCGGCCGTGGGTGCACTTACCTTCCTCAGAGCTTAGGGGAGGCAGGGGGGAGCGAGTCGCTGAACTTTCCGTCAAAATGGCACCATAGTTCACGATGACCCGTGGTCGGCTGCAGCCGAACTTACTCTTCTAGGGCTAGTGGGCCTAAATCCGCACCACAAATCAGTGCGTGTGGGTTTCCAAGTTCACAGTGGGGTCAAGTTGTTTCTCATGAAGATAACTCAAAAATTTATACACTGACCTTTATGAAATTCACATGGATACATTTGAAAGAACAGATGGTTACCTTTTGATGAAAATCCGTTCAACCGTTTGTGTACTTTTCTACCTGTTTTTTTTTTCTCAGCAACGTCATTCAAAAGTTGAAAACGGAACTTTATAAAATTGCAGGATATCTAAGGAATGATACGAAGAGCAAATGACCAAATTTTTGTCACGATCTATTCCTTTTCGCTTAAATATTTATCTCCATGTTTATGTGTTTGGTAGCAATATAACTTCAAACAGTCTGGGTGGATATTCAAGAAATTTGTGGAAACAGTTATATCACGAAGAAAAGCATATCAAATTATGGTGATGATAGAAAAGAAATCCAGGATTCAGAACCAATTTGAATTATTTGTGCTCTTAAAGTGCTTCTGTAGTCATTATTATTTTCATCGCATTCCTTATATTAAGCCATAATTTTGTAGAAATACCCTAAGGGGTATGTTCTGGCAGGCCCTTTCTCTGCCAGGGTAAGTACGGGCCTCACGCACCCAGGGGCTGTCCCTAGTGCCTTTCCCGAAGGGGATGTTGCAGCTGGCTGTAGGTTCACTGACGAGGTTAGTCTGTAGAGTTAGGTGGGTCCTCTATGTTTTCGATTCTGCCCCGCGATATGGGCCGCTGCATGGTGATAAATGACTCATTCTATGGGACTCATACCTGGTCTTGTGTGCGTGAAGGGCATGGAAGGAACCCGCATTTTCCTTTTTTCTCTCTTCTTCTAATTCATTGTTCGTTTGTTTACCCTGTGCGGCGTGTCTGATCGAGCAGCTGTGTCAGATACTATATGACTGGAGATGCTTTGAGCTTTATTTCCGCCAGTAGTAGCGCACTGACCACTCGAGAGCAGCAGAACTTATCAGAATTCGCATGAAATATGAGGCCTTTCGGATGATAAACCGAGACAAAAATAGCAGAGAATTCGGCGCGATACGACGTAGTATTGCTGCGTAGTAGTACAAAATTTTAATAGCGCATCAGGAACACAATGTCTATATCGCGCCGATTTATTCACGTTGTTTAACACAGGCTCGTGCGCCAATAGGGCTAGAAGTACGTCTCGTTTCATGTTATCAATGATTTTTTTCTCGGCTTTTCTGCCCGTAGGTCTCATATTCTAAGTGGTCAGTGCGCTAGTGACAGGAAAAAGGCTCAAGCTGTGCATTTCCAACCCCCGGGCACGGCTGAACGCTTTCGCGCGCACAGGGGAAGGAAACGAAATACAAGGTAGAAGTTTAGCAGGAATAGGTCGGCCACCTCGATCAGCGGACTACCTCCCGAAAACAGAAGTAGAAGTATTGAGAGCCAACCTCACTTTACAAAACTAACCTCCTTAGCAGGAACTGCCGCAAACTGCAACATCTCCCGTGGAAAATGCACTAGGGACTCTTAGGCGCTTGAGCCCCAAATAAAGCATTGCTACGTAAAAATAGCAAACTTTGGAAGTGGACTGAGCAATACCTGTAAATTTTGTAAAAATTCATCCAATTTTTTTTTGTTAACTTGGTGAGAGACAAACAGACCGACAAATACTACACTCTGCAAAAAGACAAGCTCCTTGGCGGACCTAATAATTAACAAACTTCGTGTTATTTTGAGACGCTGACGTGAAAGCGAAAATCTGAAAATCAGTTTTGGATTCAGCATCAATAAATTGGTTTCAAAACTGCTGTCAGACCTCACTAAAAATAATTGTTCTCCAATGATTAGTCAGGAGCACTAGGTGTGAAAAGCTGGAGCCCTCTGAGACAGCATACCTCTGCCAAGCAAGGGAACCTGAACAGAATTTTGAAACTGGTCCTGAAACTAGGATATCCTCTTTATCATCATCAAAATTTAATCATTTGTGCCTCCCGATAGTCCTAACAGCTTCTGCAAGTTTTTCAAGCATGTGTGCGTAACTTTTTGAGTTGGGTTCTGACAAACATTTTCACAGACACCAGTCCGAGCCACAAACGGACGAGCCGATCAATACCAATACTTGGTCATTTGTGCCTTTAAACACGTCTAATTCCTGCAAATTTTCGTCATTTGCGTCTTTTAACATTTTAGCAACTCCTACAAATTATATAAAGATCCGTCCATAAATTTTTGAGATTTGTTACTGACAATCTTTAAACATGGAGACAAACAAATAAACAGATCAACGCAATAGTTTAGTCATTTGCTCCTAGTAACAACTCCAACAATTCCTGAAAACTTAATAAAGATCCTTTCATAACTTTTTTAGTTATGCTACAAAAAAAGAGGTAGACAAACAATCAACGGTTTAGCGGATCTTCACCACAAGTTAATCATTTGTTACTCTAACATGCCTAACAATCCATGTACATTTCGTAGAGATCCGTCCATCATTTTTTGAGTATATCTTGGTGACAGACAAACAGAGACAGAAAAAGACACTCTCGATAAAACATAACCCCGTTGAAAGAAGAAAACTGAGCAAGACAGAGACCACTTAGGCATAACTAAATTCAACCTGAACAGAATTTTCAGCCGCACCAGAAGATTACAACGAAATACAGCTTATGGGACGGCCGAACATCCTGTCTGGTAGGTAAGCTATATAGGGTCTCCTGTAGATGACTTTCGTATCATAGGAAGGGCGAGTCTCTACAATATGTTGACTCTATACTGCAGTAAGTTCTTCGTTATTTATACGCATTACAACACCCTGTGTTTAGCAACTGTAAGTAATATTCATTATAGAATGTAGCAAAATTGACAAACAGTGACAGTGTGAGCAGTTAACTTTCTCTTACGTACGGCTGACGACTGAAGAACATGAAACTACAGTGATTGCTGGTACCAAAAATCGAAAGAAATTGGTAACCCATGTAGCTTAGAGTGAAGTAATTGATGGTAATGGAAAATCTGAACAACTTCTATAAGAAAGAAATGCAAAGATAGTCCGTCACTCAACAAATCATGTATTGGTATTATAAGTTCAAGTTTTAATTTATATAGTAAACAACATGTAGTAAACTTAGTTTTAAACTTTCCGCAGCACATCTACCCAACTTATCTTGCTGCATGTTAGGGGTGTATTGTAATAATAAAATTTATAGGGCGGGACTCTAAAACCTAATATAATACTTATATATAAATATGTATGTATGTACTGTAATGTTCATATTTGTTAAATATCCAAAGAAGCACCAGGTTCACGTGATATTTTATAACTGATTTTATTAAATTTTTAAGCTTATCTGCAAGAGGTGATACCAGCTACGTTGGTCTATTTTTACCAGCATTTATTTGCCGCTGGTTTGGAATCCTGTGAAGGGCCATGCAATAAGCGGGTTTGTTTCCCACTTGTTTTGATGTTATCGGGCGAGTCTTGGGAAACAAGCTCAGCTAGGTAATACCTGCCTTGTTCTTGCCATTCCGAGGCATGAGCGTATTTATGGCATCGATCAGTGTATAAAGTCACATTAAATTTGCTACAATAATAGGCTTTGAACCAAACCATGAGCAGATTTCAGCGTTTTTACATTAAACCACATAACAGTTGTGACCCCCGGTGATTTCTAAAAATCCCCGAAACTTGCTGTAATGGAACGAGGGGCATTGCATTTTGTTAAATGAGATGCGTTAAGGCAGGTCTACACGTTAGCCGCACCGACGGAAATAATGACCGTTTTCGTGCAGCACGTACACACGCCGAGGCAAGTATCTCCCGCCAGGGCACGGGTAAGCATGTCAGTGTCGCGACAGCGCTTTTTTCAGTGTATTTGCTTCACCGCACAGCTAGGCTGCTCCATGAACGAAATGACATGCGGTCATACTTGCAATGCCGCATGCACTGAAGATTAAATGTTAAAAAATATACGATGATATTATGCAAGCTAAAAGTACGAAACGAACCAGCTGTAAGCGGTTACGTTCACTGCAGAGATGACTCCCTGCTAGCTCTCCCGATGACCCTGGAATTAAGCAATGACTTCTCCCATATAACGGATAGCGCGCCTAACACCACCTGAATTTCGACCGAAATTTAGCTAAAGTATCTAAAGGGAGGTAGATCAATAATTTAGGATTACCATTGTCGCTCATATGACTTCTCACTTGAATTAAGATTCCGGTTAAACTTGGATTATCATTATTATATTCTCGGCACTTTTCAGATCGATTCAGATTCAGTTCAGTTCAATTAGGATTCTCACTGTCGTAGGCAACTGTAGCGTTTCATGATGTAGTTATCTGACTTAATAGTAAAGACAAAAGAATAAACGTATTCACAAGGTCAATATTGACTTCAGCTGGACTTTTAATATAATTAATCTAGCATATACAATACCTCCGTAATTCTTGTATTTTGAAAACGATTGTTGGAAAACTCTGCCAAAAATATCTAAAATCCACGCGGCTTAAGATATCAATAGTTTAATTCGACACATTATTTCTATTAAAGTTAATACATTAAATTCTACTGAAGTATTGGGCACCCTTTAAATAAAACACGTTGCATTATAGAATATTAGCGGTCTGGAGCAACTTTTCATTAAGAACTCAAGACTTTATATAGAATAGCCGATGCACCCAATGGTAGGTGCCTGAACGGATGCTCTAATTATTGACGAGGAGATCCTGCACATGCCAAAAAAAAAAAAAAAAGAACCCAGCGGCTGAAAGAACGACCGAGAACAACATTGTTTAGGCATGCAAAGTTGGCCGAAACAAGGGACTGGCGCTAATTGCCAGCTCGCTAATTATTGAACGGTTTTTATTGCTATAATAACCATTATTATGACCCTGCTGTTTGACTGCGGCAAGAACCTGGGACGGCATAATGCAAGCAGTAAGTCATATGCTCTGGTCTTGACTGAAAAAGAAGACCTCGGCAAGGCAACGGACTGGATTGAAGGAAAGAAACTTCAACAAACTAGAAACTAGGGAGATTGATTAATTAAAGGAGCAATGATTGAACGATGAATATCCCTTTGGCAAGATTAGAAGATCGATTCAATGAAAAAAAAAAAAAATTAAATGAGGAGGCCTCGGCAGAGTATGGAGAAATAACGAAGAATAGTGAATTGAGGAAACTTTGACAAAGTAAAACGATGGGTTGAAGGGGTATGTATTAACGGGCTATGAATGAGTAAATGAATTAAGAACGATTAAATGTGGAGGCCTAGGTTCAGTGAAAAAGCTTAGGGTAAGTAGTATAAGAGAGACCATTGTGTATTATATACTTAGTGTCCCCTCTCCTATATGAGGAAAAGATAGACAAAAATTTGACCTTGGAATCAACAAATTTAGATGCTGATTCAGTGACGACCGAACGGCTTGATGGCCATGTACATTTTCCACAAAGATTTTTACTACAAAAAAACAACTCTTTGGCTTTTTAAAATCCGGTGATAATTTTACTTGGAAGACTAAAGTCCTCTTCACGTGTATTTACTGTGTTTTCCGATTGCCATTCCCAAAGATACAGTCAAATTCCTGCTACGGACGTGAGCAGCGCACTGCTATTCGAGCTGTAGGTGTAGTTTCTTAACCGTGCCGAATATTTTTGACGGTAAAGTATACCAGTAATATTAGTATATTATATTCAACTAACAACTATTATATTATAGTTGTTCAATCCTCCCTAGACACAACTATGGTGATTCAAGAGAGGAATAGGAAGGGACATGTATCTATAGTCGATAGAAACATGAAACCCATGCACGAAGATGGATCAACGCGCATAGGAACAGCAAGTTGGGAAAGAGAAGGAAGGACAGAACAAAGCATCAACAGCATGAGCATGAAAACGGGAGGAAGTAAAATGACCACGAAATATAGACGTCTCGAAAGCCTAGCTAATGGCTAAGGTAACTTACATAAACCCCCCGGGGGGCGCTGTTCCCCGTAACATAGAACGTGCCAACCTAGCTAATCCGATGGCTCATCCTATGCTCCCAGGGAGGTGCGAGTAAATAGTGAGCGGTATCGGATAACATCGAATTAATGCCTATAAATTTCCAATTGGATCCGTTCCTATTTACATCGGAAGGTCGAACAGCTGCAATGTATTTTTTTTTACTATAGAACCTTAACTACGAGTATGAATACTGGAATCAGTGGAAGCCCCTTGCCTTTATTTCCGTACGGTTGAGTACCCCCTGTAAAGAGATAGCAGAGTTTTTTGGTTTTTAAGCAGGTCATTATTATTTTGCGACTAGCTGTAACATTCCATAGAAAAAAAGACTCGTTTGATAGAAGATAAACATTGATAGCATATGTTCCCAGCCAGCTCTATCAAAGCGAGAGCGATGATATATAGGAAACAGCACCGTGTGTGGCCGCCATGTCTGCTGGGGGCTCAGTCAGGGTTCTGCCTATAGCTAGAGGCCTTGGTTCAGTGGCTGTCATACTCTCCTTGCGTGAGGCTTGTAAAGCCGCGGGCTGTAGGCTTCTTCGAGCGCACTCTATTGTTTTGTGTAGCAAATAGCAAGTGGGGAACGATACACACAAATATATAATTAATAAAAGTACACAGATGTAATGATAATTCAATTTTGCCTTTTGTTCAACCATCCTTTGTGTCAAAAAATACAGAAATCGAGAAAAGACGATACTAGCAAATTTAAACGAAGCAGTTTTGGTAACATAGCCAACGAGACATTAAAAAATGCACTAAAAATTAGTATATATATGAATACAGACATTGAGTTAAATTATCTCAGCCCGTGAACTTTCCAAATCATGCGTCTTGCAATCCTCAGAGGACAACAGTCAGTCCGGTCTCTAAAAATAATACTAAAAAGATATTTGACGATGCAAATTTTTTAAAATACATCCTGGGTGCTCCACTTTGATCTCAGTTGCGGAAACTTTCTAATTTTTCGCTTGCGCTCCACAAATAATTTACATTGGCGTGGGGCGAGCAGGAGACAACATAACTTCTGAAGCAAAGAAAAATAACTGGGAAGTTTTACAGGCACGGCGTGGCGTCAGGGAAGTGATATTTGCGGTAGAAATTAGATATCGCGCGGTGTTTTCACAGAGGTGAGAAAGGACTAGGTGAAGATAATAATTTGGCACTACGTTGATATCATTTTGCTGACTATTACGAGATACTTCCTTAATGATCATGTTACCACAACGCTTGTAACTGCATGCCGTGGTGTATTGAGTTTTGCAGTGGGTGAAGAAAGTCTTTTGTAACAATCTAGAGAGGTATTAGCCGAAGACGCAGTTTTTCTGGTTTTTAGTATTGAAAGCGTAGCGCACGGTGGTTCCTGCTGTACCAACAGCTTGCTAAGCAGAATTATTATATCGGTATTGATATACCTGGTGATTCTGAAGTCTTTGAATAAAATAAAACTATAGGTTCCTTAAAATAAAATAAGCCTATTTTACTCTATTGATGCACGTCCTAAAATGCCTAGTTTAAAAGTTACGTTAGGTTAAAGTTTATGAAGTGGCTACAGGAAACAGAGGCTTAGTTTCTACCTAGCCCAACATCGGCTAATGTGATAGAGTAATAAACATTCATAGTTACACTATGTTTATTTGCAGGAAAACAGGAGTTGAGTGTTCAATGTAAACTAATGGCCTGTGTGCATTTCCATCTTTGCTGTACAGTGCAGTAGTCCGCTGGTCAACTGAATCGCACTTCCAAACTTTAATTCAACGTAACTTTTAAATTAGACATTTTCTGACATGCATCGATAAAGTAAAATATGTTTATTTTATTTTTTTTTTTGAGGAACCTACAGTTTTTATTTTGTTCAAATAATTCTAAATCACCAGGCGTAATTATGTCAGCTCAAGCCACTCCCACCATTTCAAAGGTATTTCAAAAGAAGACGAGGAGGAGAAATCTAGTTTGTCTATAGGAACGTGAAACCTGTATACGAGAGTGTTCCTTCACTGGATTATCTCTGATATTCCCACATTAAATACACTCTTCGAGCATTTTTCTTATAGAGGATCACTGACACTTTTATAGTACATCCCAATTTACAGGTAGTAGGGAAGAATATATCTATCTCTTCATGATGAACAGGAGACACATGTTCCAGCCATTAAGGTATGTCTCAAAATACTGAACTCAACGCCAATTTGCAATTATATTATTAATATACGTATTTTGCATCATCCCTTAGTAGTTTGCCGGATGAAAAAAAAAGTGTTCGTGGGAATACGTAATATTATGGAAGTTACCACTAGGATATGGTCATTTGCTGGGTAAAGGGTTAAATAATTAACTGAAAGTCCACTTCCAAAATAATCTGTTTATATTAATATGAACATTTAATAATATTCAGATGGTAAAGTTCAGAACAAGAAAGTGGGCTAGTGTCTGAGAGGTACTGAACCCCGAACAGACATAGCTCGGGGGCGCAGACTCACGAGTAGAACCACAGGTTGTCCCCTATACTGCACAGCTTCCGCTTCGATACATTTTTTTTTCTGTACCGCTAGAAACTCCTCATAAACGACCGCTTCAGGGGAAGGATGGCAGCTAACGCCAACCAATGGGAACCGAATGCGGGAAAATGTGCCCAACAAACACGCAAGTGAAACAACTAAGAAAAAGGTGTAAATTGTCGCTGCTAGCGTTACTTGAGGCTTCAGAGCTGCTCCAGTAAGAATGCACCCTATTTTAGAGCTACACTTTAGGTTTTTACGCTTAATGGAATAACTAGTGAAAATGTACTCTATTTCTAATATTTGCCATTAATTTAGGAGTTCAAATGATGCATGTTTTGAGTCTACGTCGCACATTTTGATAAAAAAAAAAAATCCATACACCCTCCAGAGTATGAACGCCGGGTGGGCCTCAAATGGTGTCGAGGAGGTAGCTGTCACCGCAACATTGGGCCAATGGCCCTCTCAGCTAAAATGTTATGATTTTTTATGAAGTCAGCCATGTGTTGTNGTTGTTCCTACGCAATTATTTGGCTGCAACAAGGGTCACACTGGCCGCACGTGTTAGCCACATGGAACCGAACTTAAAAAGAGATGGTTACCACCTTGGCCCAATTAATAAAGGAAATATGCGGGGCCAATGTGGTTTAGATGTGACATGTTGTAAGGCCACATGGTTCCAGGGATGAACATTTACTCTTGTTGATCGCGCTGTAGGTAAGGTAGAGCATTTAGATAAACAATATTTTCTTTGAGCTACTACTATATTTGGCTAACATTTTATATGTGACTTTATTCTCTGTTGCAGCATTTTTCCAAACGTGTGAAACAGTGAGTATATATAGTTAAGTACAGTAAGAAGTTGTGGTGTCGCAGGTGTTATTGATATTTTTCGACTTTTTGTCGATTTTTACACAAAAACTTGTAGATAAATCCTGGTTAACTGCAACAAGAACTACAACGCTGATCACTCCGACTATGATTAAAAAAAATTGTGGGGTGAAAGGATGTGTGTTTTCTGAGGAAGCTCCTGCTAAAATAATGCCCCCACGAACAAAAAAGTTGACTGGTTTAATCTAAAATCGGAAAAAAAATAAATGAACACCATGCTGAAGTGGGCTTCGAGTGCAGCATATGCTGTAAACTGTGCCATGTGAGAGAGACCTGGTTTTTAACATAGTGGGAAAG
Source organism: Parhyale hawaiensis (assembly GCA_001587735.2). Classification (NCBI taxonomy): domain Eukaryota; kingdom Metazoa; phylum Arthropoda; class Malacostraca; order Amphipoda; family Hyalidae; genus Parhyale; species Parhyale hawaiensis. Next base: position 13,986,832 of record LQNS02278089.1, on the reverse strand, counting down.
ACTTGAATTATTCTCTCAGTAATTTAATATACTACGCAAGAGAGCCTAGCTTGAATTAACCATTGTAATCTCTTAAAACTCGGAATTCAACCAAGATTTATTGAAGAAAACTAACAGATCAAAGAGACAGTTGGGACTGTGGAAAATTTCAGTGTAAAAATGAAATTGCGGAAATGATTCTTGTGGAGTACTGATTTAGTCTGGCTCTGAATATTGTATCCATGCCTAAAAACAATATTTAATTTTCACGTGGATTGATCACTCAGGTGGAATGTCGTCTGACGTCGGCATCTCATAACATATGAGGTAACATTTATTATGAAATGCATTTTCATGTTTCCCTCTCAAGTCATCGAAGGCTGTGGTGCATTTTCATAAGTGTCCCTGAGACCACCGCATCAAATTAACAGGACCTTCGTGAAAGTTTCCATCGCCTCTTGGAATTATTAAAAAGCTCCTGGGAAACTTCGACGGTTGTATTAACATAGCAAGAGGTTCTTCCACAGTATCTTCAATGCTCCTGCCTCAGTTCACCAAAGCAGCGCTGCTTCTTGCAGCTTTAGTGAGCACCGTCAGAGGAGGTAAGTTTGTTTCCGTATTAAAGTTCTTCCCATCGTTATAATAATTATGGATGTCGTAGTTAGCTTTAAAAAATATCGTGGAATTACTAATTAATTTTTGTGTCACCATTCACGAAAAAAAGCATCAGTGTTTGTTACAGCTGTAATATTTATACTATAATTTTCCCTGTTATTATAATTGATATTGGTATTAGTTGGCTTAAATAAGGTCATGGGAAATTATCTTCAACGTTTGAGCAACAATTCACCAGATCGAGCTACTTTTCTACCTTAGAGGGTGCTATCAATTTATCCTTTTTCATAAATAAAAGTCTTATCACTAGGTCTGTGACAATATGCTCTTATACACAGAAAAATCAATGATAACTCTAAAACACCAAACTTCATTAAGTGTATAGGCTCCTACAGCGAACTGCTTCTGCAGGTTGTGTGACCGTCATAGATTTGCGTTTGAGCTTTTTGTCGTTGTTTTGGAGCTACCACCGACTTCTCTGTCTATAAAGGCATATTGTTACAGCCCTACAGTTATCATTCTTTTTTGGAGCTACCACCGACTTCTCTGTCTATAAAGGCATATTGTTACAGCTCTACAGTAATCATTCTTTTTTGGAGCTACCACCGACTTCTCTGTCTATAAAGGCATATTGTTACAGCCCTACAGTTATCATTCTTTTTTGGAGCTATCACCGACTTCTCTGTCTATAAAAGCATATTGTTACAGACCTACAGTTATCATTCTTTTTTTTTGTCGTACTTGTTATTATTAAGAATGAGAGTAAAAAGAGATTTTGGGAAATTTCTCTCTGCGGCGTCGGCGCCACAGCCCACTTTCAGCCACAGGGTGTACCCTCAATGGAGGTAAGTCTTTGAGATACACTGAAATTCTTCTTACTATTATTACATAATAATAGCAATATTTATTATAATTAATGTGCTCAAACTGAAATCAAGGACAGTGTACACTACCGTGACCAATACAAAGCTGAGCGCAATGTCACAAAACCACACACCACGAGTAGGTCGACTCCTCTCATAGACTGTTACGTCACCCGTGGCTTTGTTTTGGCCACGTGATTGTACACCACAGTTCCCTATTGACATAAAATGCATCCGTTGTTGAAAATTGGAAGAGGCTGCATGAAAGGGCAAACATGAAAAAATCAACACAAGATACAACTGAAATTCATTTTTTTGATGACCAAAAATATGATACATGTTGAAAAATCAAAAATTATCAAAGTGAGGCTATAGTCAGTACCAGCTCAATGTTTTATCGTCCAAATTTGTCATATTTCAATTTTTCTAGGAATGAGAGTTCATCAAGCTCGACCCTCTGATCTATCTGGTCGGTAAAGGGTTAACGTTATCTGTGCCACGTTGTGCCGCCTCTCTAGAAAAGATTTTTCTTAGGGATACAGTAGCACCAAGAACCATTGTAGCAAATTACCACTACTTTGAACGAACAAAGTATAAGTACTCAAAGTAGGTTTCAGCCATGTTTCATAGTAAAAGATAATAATGAAAGGCATATCTTGGTTGTAATTATTACAGTGGTTGCTGATATCAATTTACAGTAGGGTTGCGCAGGGATAGTATCAAATAGAATTGAATTACAATAAATCTGGAATTAACTAATTTCTCATTATGTCCGTAGACCGAGCAGATGCATTAGCGACTTACAGTCTTTTAGGAAGTTGGCTAATGTATAAATCAACATTTCGCTTTTAGACAATAGAGTTTAATGCCTTGAGCTTATACCATTATACA
>LQNS02278089.1:13947780-13961424 GCA_001587735.2 Parhyale hawaiensis | reverse complement strand
AATTTAGACAAGTTCAGTGGGATGGACGTGAAGAAGAAAATGACAGCAGTTTCTGTTGTTAAGCCATAACTAAATTTAGACAAGTTCAGTGGGACGGACGCGAAGAAGAAAATGATAACAGTATCTGTTGTTATTTAATTAAATTTAGACAAGTTCAGTGGGACGGATGCGAAAAATAACATGACAGCAATTCCTGCTGTTATTTAACTAAATTTAGACAAGTTCAGCGAGAAGGACCCCAAAGTAGTAAATGTTTGTGTTTTCGGATATACATAAAAATGAGTTTAATTAGGTCCAATGAGACACAATGTAGAAATTCCTGCATTTATAAAATCCTTTAACTGAGCTTGTGCAAGTCCGACTTGGCACAAGGTAGGAAAGAATGCCCTGAAATAAAAATTTAATTAATGCAAATTTTGAAGAGTTAACCTTCCAGCAGTGTTCCAGTCCCAGCTCTGGTAATCAATATAAAAACGCTGGTACACAGCCGACCGTAGCATTTGTGGGCGGCAAAACCATATACAGAAGATCGAATATTTATGAATAGCGCTCTCGAACAGAATTTTATGTGTTGCTTGAAACGTAATTCATGAAGAAATTTACTGCTGGAAACGTAATGCATAATTGACACTCGTCTCATACAGATGTATAGGTATGTTATTCAGTGGCAGAGATTCAATAGTACTTTTTTCAACGCTATGTTGAATTATGACACATTTGTATAAGTACTACTTCTATAGTCAGCTACGAATATATTTATTTTTCGCGTAGTATGATGAAAAGTGCGTATGCGCTAGAGTAGATGAAATTTCATTCACATATCTTGTCACCATATACATGTTATTAGATTCAGCGTAGTATTACGTAATGATGAGTTGTAAGCCATAATTTTATACAAGAAAAATATCGAGATAATAGTACCACTCGACGCTGATAACAAAAAGAAATTACAACGCTTTATCTAAGCGAAACATAACTCTTTAATCCTACTAGTCTCTTTATGATAATAGTTATATATGAAAACTGTCCTGCGCCTGTCTTCAACTCGACTATTCTAAGTTAGAATTATTGTAAATACAGGCTACTTGCCGTAGGAGAGTTATCAGTTCTGGCTAAAATTAAGAAAGATCACATACGATTTCAAGTGTAGAAAGTCACTTACTGGCACTGCATTACCAGTTTTTGCCGACTATGATACATAACGAGTGACGCTTCATCAACGCTAAAATAACTCATTCGTATAACTCATTTTTGACCCGGTGAAGGTACAATGTGCCGTTACCAGTTGTGATTGACAATAGCAAACAGCATGTAAAGTAAAGGTAAAGTCACCTATACTCTTTACCTCAGCTAGGAAACCCACATACGTTGGTTCATGATTTGGTGAGTGTTGGCTCCGGTCGACAATAGATTATTCGAGCAATGACATTATTGATTGAAGACTAATATGATAAGTGCCTCCCCCGGCTCTCAGGTGAGTAATTCCTCAGATATAGACTATAAGAGAGAGAAATTTTGACCACGCACTGCCGTGCACCAAGATTTATCTCCTTGGCTTGGAATAGAACGTCCGTCTTCATGACAGCAAGTGAGGCAACACTTCTAAAATATAACCACAGCACCAGTTACTTACGTGGGAAAAGGAAGCTTTTACAAGTACAAGTTTTTGCTGACAGTCACATAGGCTTATAGCGAGCAATGCTTCATGAAAGACCAAACACTTATTATTATCATCATCATCATCATCACAATTTCTCTATTAATGATAAATGTAAATACTTCATTAGACTAAAATCAGAGTACGTACATAGGCACTACGGGTTCCTTTTCCGGAAAATAGGGATCGGTATTTTACGGAACTTACCAGGAATTATTAGTGAATAATGATTCAGATTCCTGGAAAAGAAAAACTCCACCTCGTACTGCTATCGGTTCTCCCTGACAAGAACATACAGCATGCAATGCTTAATTAATATCAGAAAAGTAACTCATTACCAGTTCTGGCCGACAGCTATGGCTGCTGCAAGTACACGCTAACTTTACAATCGACTGTTTGCTGGCGACGTGATAACACTCAAACTAATGTTCTCTTGCCTTGGGGACAGTCTTGGAATAGAAAGTTTTGCTGAGACAAGTTAAGTAAAGAGAGAGGGAGACGCTGCCGGACTTGTTAGGCCTGTTTGTTTACGGTGCAATGGGCGGAACAACTCACTAGCTTGCCCCGTCTGAAGAATTATTGTTGCCTACAGGGTAGGCAAGTTTAGCTCCTGCTTATAGACCTCACTGTACCTGTCGCACGATGTTGTTGGAGTCGTCGAGATCTTGGAAAAGGTTCATCAAGGATAGCAGTGTAGCGAGACAATTATTAGGTCAGATTATTTCCCAGTGCGTTTGCTTCTGCGCGCTCGTACGGATTGAAAAATGCAAATTTAGTGCTGTACCAGCACGCCAATACTGGAAGAAGCCTGGCGTACTGAAAATGCACGTGAATGTGTGCCGAAAGCTTGTCCAAAACCAGCATGCAAACGTGTGCACTGATTGCACACGTAGGCGTGCTCTAGACTCTCGAACCTCGAATCGGACGCGTGCTATGGGCAGCGAGCCCTCGTGCATCTCTGGATGGGCGTACGTGCCAAGCAATTTGAAAAAAAAAGATGCAGTTTGTTGCTCATGACATCTATACCTATACTTATATGGGACGTTTGAACTATGTAAGCAAACAATATATCGCTTGAAATCCAACCCAAAATATCACTAGTCCTCACTGCCTTCAATACAACTACACATTTTCTCCGACGATTGCAAGTGTAGGGGCGTAGAACACGTCTCGATCGCGTTTTGGCGTGCAAGTGGGAAACATACCAGAAAGTCGAATGCATGCCGGTTCTGCACGTTTTGCCATGTAGTAGGTTGAATGCACGCCTAAGCGTGCTCCTACAGCACGGTGATAGCGTGTTTTAGAGCTTATATAGAGCACGTTTGCGAAAGCCAGGATTTTTTGGAATGAATTAAGGTAAGAATTTCTAGTCGTCACAAAAAAGTCGAATGCATGCCGGTTCTAAACGTTTTGCCATGTAGTAGGTTGAATGCACGCCTAAGCATGCTCCTACAGCACGGTGACAGGGTGTTCTAGAGCTTATATAGAGCACGCTTGAGAAAGCCAGGATTTTTTTTGAATGAATTAAGGTAAAAATTTCTAGTCGGCACAAAGGAATACACGCTGGTTCGGGACACTTTTTCGTATGCTAATTGACAAACGATAGATTTAGTCTTCATATACAGCCGCTGCAACTCGGTTGTAACTGTGGTATGTAGCCTGTCGAGTCCAAATTGAACTTATTGTTAAAGAAAGACAGCGTAAGAAAATAGCCAGTAGGGAGAGAAGAAGCAGCGTAAATCAACAATTTGTCAATAACAAAGTTGAAAAAGAACAGCAATCTGGCTACGGAAAGGAAACAGTTTTGAAGGCGTAAGTCCGGCTGAGATTTTTCGCAAATAGGCACGTTGTTAATCACCAGCATTAAAAAAAACAGTTGATTCGAAACTGTGGTAACGCCGTCACAAAAAATTTTGTGACTTTTTCTTTATTTTACAAGCTCTTCAAAGTGTGTTTTCAAGATAGGACGGTCCACCGTCCAGAGGAGATCATTACCGAGAGGGCCGTAACGTTGTTTTCCCATTGAGTGTAAACACAAAGTGTTCAATTGAATTTCCCGAGGACTCTTCTTTGAGTGAAAACATGGCCTGGCCGCAGCATGAGGTCTAGATAATGAAATTGGCACAAATACAAGTCTTACCACCGAGTGTCTCACCACCGTATATTTTACCATCGGGTATATACAATCTCACGATTGATATCCTACTATCTGGCTTTTGTTATCTTACCATCGGGTATCCTACAGTCTCACTATCACCAACTTATCATTGGCTACCTCATTACAGATTTCTCCTACACCACCCGTTATCGTACACGGGATGTCAATTAGATCAATGCAAGGGACAATAGAAGTAGTATTTGCATTGTTTTCTGCTGAAATGATTTTCCAAAGTTTTCATTGAGACGTAACACAGGAAGTGCACCACAAATACCGGCGTAGAAGGTATTCCCGAAAAGTATACCCTACCATTTGATCAGTAACTCGCTTAATATTACGAAACCGACTTACTAGGTATCTCGGGTAAAGTAATTACGCTTGACTATCAATAATTGCTCACTGTCATTCAACCAAATTGCAAGCTATCTCAGAAAAATATATAATTGCTTTTGAATATCAATAATTTGCTTCAAATTATGAAACCGAATTACAAGGCATCTCCGAAAAAATGCTGAAATTACTCTTCAAGCATTAATAAATCGCTTAGATTTATTAAACCGAATTACAATTTATGTAAAAAAAAAACAGATTAATTACTCTTGAACTCGCTTCATATTATTCCGCAAAATTTTCTTCCAATGAAGTGCGTTAGAATTACAACAGTAGGAATTAGGAATTACTTTAACCTGAGTATATTTAGGGCACGTTCGACTGGATGTTAAAATCAAGCCTTCAAGGCTCTACTTATTCGAAACTTCTGGCAGGTGAGCTGGCTTCGACCTGTTGGATCGTGTTGCAGAAATTGTAGCTGATTCGGTTACTCTTGAGACTCCCAGAAACTCAATCGTACTCCGAAAAATAGAGTTTTCAACCGGCTCAACTTAGTCGCGTTGCCTTTAACACTTTCAACTCGATTAAAAGTGGCTAAGCCAAAGCTTCTGCCTGAAGTTTCAAACAAGTCAAGCCTCGAAGGATTAGTTTCAGTCCCAATCGAACACGCCTTAATATACTTTCGCTTCCATGACGTAACCTTTGGCTTGGGTTGTAATGTGCATATTATATAGTGTAGGAGTATTTAGTAAAAAGGCCCTACATTTAGAAATGAAAAGGGTTGCGAGCTTCATTATATTCTTTTAGAAAGTAAAAAATGCCAATATGCATTTTCGGAGTCCTAAATTACTACACTATGAAAATCTTTCAATCTTACGAGACTTTTTACCATTAATGACAACGTTATTTTCCCGTCAAAACTACTAATTTTTCCTTCACACTGAACTCCCAAAAAATTGAGGACGATACTTGGAAAAATTGACCAAAGGAAAGAGTAAAATTATTAGAATCTTTCGTTTAAAATTCCAAAATATTTTTTTCAGTTCTTGATATAATTTCGGCACTTTCACTGCTAACGGTTTACTAGAAAAATTAATTTGCAAATATGTTCATATAGTGATATCGCAGTATACACGATCAATAAACCTTTCATGTGATGCATCGACTGCACTCAGATATTATCTGAATCTGAAATACGATTCAAGCATGCTCATCGACAACACTGATGATATAGTTTCAATAGATTAAAAATATATACCTGTAGCAAGCGGTAGCAATGATACTTCAACTGGTTTAATTACCTTCATTGCTATATAGTTCATTATCCTAAACCAATTTCATGTAAATTGAGTTTAGTTTAAGTGCAAGGTGCTGATCTGAAGTCATTTACGCCTGAGCAGATTAGAAAATTAATTTCGCGCTGCAGCTTTATACATATAGGTATATAATTATGACGAAATATCTATGTTACAGTAAGAATATGAAACTCGAATTCTCTAAAATTTTGATATACGGGGACTTTGGGAAAATATTTTTCAGTTTTTTTATCAAACTTTGTTGCGCTTAATCTACCTTGGCCTATCGCGCCTCGGCTAACATAACGAACCTTGACTAACCTAATACACCTCGCTTAACCTGACGCATCTTACTTAACCCAATTTAAGCACCATGTGAAATTACATTAATTCCCTAGCTGCAACGTCAAGGACATCTCGAAACCGCAGGTTTCATAAACTTAATGCTGCAGAAACACATTATAAATTTCAAGCCTCCACATCATGCACCGCGTACCAACGTGCTTATAGGGTGTCCTATACCAGGTCACATCATATGATCACATGCTTAATTTAGGCACGGTTGTTCAGTTCGCATAGAGTTCATGCTCCCGTATCAGTGCCACCGACTTTCACGGTGATCGAGATTACGTACAAGCTGAACGTAATTAAGCTCGTAAGTTGAGCCTCCGATTGTGTAATGTACCCCGGCGCAACGCGAGTCTACCATGTCTATAGCTTGTGTTAATATTGCCGATATTCTTGTAAACTTGTACGTCGGCCTCCTCCCATTTTTCCCATAGGATCGTAGGATCTGGTAAGGATTTGCTGGCGCTTCCTCCTTACCCTAAGGTCGACGAAAGATCCTGCAAGGCACATAATAATCGTAGCTTCAGAAAACTTCATTACAACGCTCCCTGTAATTCAGTCAGACTTCCGCACTTCGGCCCCCAATTATGTCAAAATGCAAACTCCAAGGTCACGAAAAAGTCGGGCCGGGCACATAATAATCGTAGCTTCAGAAAACTACATGGCGATGTCCCCCTGTAACGCAGTCTCTTATTCCCAAGAAGTCAAGCATAAGCACTGGAACTGAACAAACCTTTCAGGACTCTATGGTGCAGTTTTGCTGCCTTGTGGACAACGTGGCAAAGAAAGCCGCCAGCGTTGCTGTTCTCTTCTGTGAGTTTAATTCAAGTTGCGAGCTCAGGAAGGCGGCACGGACACATTGCGTGCGGTGCAAATGGGTTCTCTTGCCATGCAATTTCAACGAAGTTGCGATTGGTTTGGCTGGTAGTAGAGGCAAGCAGCCATGACGGTGAGCGGGGCCTTTCGACCGAACATTGAGATTGATCTACTTGGCACCCAGGCATTACCGCTGCGACTTCTGCTAAGTCCTGTAGAGAAGGCGGTTCATATTCGTTTGGTAGTTTATAGAGAGGAAAGGGAGACTGATCCACATAATTTGGGCATTGCGGTTCTTGTAAAATCGTGCTAGAGAAGCCGGTTCATATTCTTTTGGTAGTTTGTATAGTGAGGAACCTTCGGCCGATCCACATGGTCCAGGCATTGCGACTAGTCCAATATCGTGTAACGAAGATGGCTCTCAACTTTTCGGTCGTTTATGCAGTGAGAAAATGAGAATAATCCAAAGCACCGAGGCTTTGTTACTCTAGGACTCTTGATAAGTCGTCTCGGAAACAGTTATGTTCTTTCGGTAGCTTGTGCAGTAGGCAACAGTTTAGGGGCACGCGTCAAGCTGCGACTGCAGTGAAATATTTTCCTATATGGCTAGTAATAACATAAAATAATAGAGATGCTGCGCAGAACTTCACGCACGATCGACGAAGAAGGCAAGACATAAATACTAGGGGTGTTTTAATCTGAGGCGTGTATAATATCGTGCGGATATTTTACTCAGAGTACATAATAATTCTAATGCTTAAATAATGAAGCGTACTCCTGAACGCGGTAGACAAGTACGACTACTAGAAATAGTTCGACTGCGTACAATTATTTGATAAACAACAGGGGAGAGTAAGTAGACTTACCAATTTATATAGGTGGGTACGACGGGAGCAAGAATATTTATCAATTTATAAAGGGGAGCACAAGTATTTATCAATTATTATATATCTAAATGTAAACAGTAAATAGGAATACTTACCAACTAATGCAGGTGAGTGCAATATTTGCAAGTTTTTAGAGGCAAGTACATATGGATATTTACAAGTTTATACAGGCAAGTACGAATTTTATCAAGTTATAAAGGTGAGTGCGAACATTTACCAGTTGTATAGGTGAGTATGAATATTTATCATCTTCTATAGGAGAGTACTATATATATACCAGTTTCTATTGGTATGATAATCACCACTAACCACTAGAGAGCAGCAGAACTCATCAGAATTCGCATTAAATATGAGTCATTCCGGATGATAAACCGAGACAAAAATAGTAGAGAATTAGGCGCGATACGACGTAGCATTGCTGCGTAGTAGTAGTGGCACAAAAATTTTACCAGCGCATCAGGAACACAATGTCTATATTGCACCGATCTATTCAGGTTGTTTAACACAGGCTCGTGCGCCAATAGGGCTAGAAGTACGTCTCGTTTCATATTATCAATAATTTTTGTCTCGGCTTTTCTGCCGGTAGGTCTCATATTCTAAGTGGTCGGTGAGCTATTGGCAGGAAAAAGGCTCGAGTTGTGCATCTCCAACCCCCGGGCACGGCTGAACGCTTTCGCTCAGCTACGCCGCACAGGGGAAGGAAACGAAATACAAGGTAGAAGTTTAGCGGGAATAGATCGGTCACCTCAATCAGGGGACTACCTCCCGAAAACAGAAGTAGAAGTATTGAGAGCCTACCTCACTTTACAAAACTACCTTCGTCAGCAGGAACTGCGGCAAACTGCAACATCTCCTGCGGAAAATGCACTAGGGACTCTTGGGCGCGTGAGCCCCAAATATAGCATTGCTACGTAAAAATAGCAAACTTTGGAAGTGGACTGAGCAATACCTGTAAATTTTGTAGAAATTCATACAATTTTTTTTGTTAACTTGGTGAGAGACAAAGAGACAGACAAATACTACACTCTGCAAGAAGACAAGCTCCTTGGCGGACCTAATAATTAGCAAACGTCGTGTTATTTCAAGACGTTGACGTGAAAGCGAAAATCTGACAATCAGTTTTGGATTCAGCAGCAATAAATTGGTTTCAAAACTGCTGTCAGACCTTACTAAAAATAATTGTTCTCTAATGATTAGTCAGTAGCACTAGGTGTGAAAAGCTAGAGCTCTCTGAGAGAGCATGCCTCTGCCAAGCAAGGGAACCTTAACAGAAGTTTGAAACTGGTCCTGAAACTAGGATATCCTCTTTATCAACACCAAAATTTAATCATTTGTGCCTCCCGATAGTTCTAACAGCTTCTGCACGTTTTTCAAACAAGTGTGCGTAACTTTTTTGAGTTTGGTTCTGACAAACGTTTTGACAGACACCAGTCTGAGCCACAAACGGACGAGCCGATCAATACCAATACTTTTTTATTTGTGCCTTTAAACACGTCTAATTCCTGCAAATTTTCGTCATTTGCGTCTTTTAACATTTTAGCAACTCCTACAAATTATATAAAGATCCGTCCATAAATTTTTGAGATTTATTACTGACAATCTTTAAACATGGAGACAAATAAATAGATCAACGCAATAATTTAGTGATTTGCTCATAGTAACAACTCCAACAATTCCTGAAAATTTAATAAAGATCTCTCCATAACTTTTTTAGTTATGCTACAAAAAAAGAGGTAGACAAACAATCAACGGTTTAGCGGATCTTCACCACAAGTTAATCATTTGTTACTCTAACATGCCTAACAATCCATGTAGATTTCGTAGAGATCCGTCCATCATTTTTTGAGTATATCTTGGTGACAGACAAACAGAAACAGAAAAACAGGCACTCTCAATAAAACATAACCCCCTTTGTCGAAGATAATCAAAGAAAAAACTGAGCAAGAAAGGGATCACTTAGGCATAACTAAATTCAATCCGTACAGAATTATCAGCCGTACCAGAAGCGTACAACGCAAAACAGCTTGTGGGACGGCCGAACATCCTTCCTGTCTGGTAGGTAAGCTATATAGGGTCTCCTGTAGGTGCCCTTCGTATCCTAGGAAAGGCGAGTCTCTACAATATGTTGACTCTATACTGCAGAAGTTCTTCGTTATTTACACATATTACAACACCCTGTGTTTAGCTACTGTAAGTAATATTCATTATAGAATGTATCAAAATTGATATACAACAGTGACAGTGTGAGTAGTTAACCTTCTCATACGTACTGCTGATGACTGAAGAACATGAAACTACAGTGATGGCTAGTACCAAAAGTCGAAAGAAATTGCTAACTCATGTAGCTAGAGTGAAGTAATTGATGGTAATGGAAAATCTGAATAACTTCTATAAGAAAGAAATACAAAGATTGTCTGCCAGTCAACAAATTATGTATTGGTGTTATAAGTTCAAGTTTAATTTATATAGTGAATAACATGTAGTAATCTTACTGTTAAACTTTCCCTAGCACATCTACCCAACATCTCTTGCTGCATGTTAGGGGTGTATTGTAATAATAGAATTTATAGAGCGAGACTCCTAAACTTAATATAATGCTTAAATATACATAAATATGTACTGTGAGGATCATATTCGTTAAATATCTACAGAAGCACTAGGTTTAATTGATATTTAATGACTAATTTCATCAAATTCTTAAGCTTATCTGCAAGAAGTAATACCAGCTACGTTGGTCTATTTTTACCAGCATTTATTTGCCGTTGGTATGGAATCCTGTGAAGTACCATGCAATAAGCGGGTTTGTTTCCCACTTGTTTTGATGTTATCGGGCGAATCTTGGGGAAACAAACCCAGCTAGGTGATACCTGCCTTGTTCTTGCCATTCCGAAGCATGAGCGTATTTTTGGCATCGATCAGTGTATAAAGTCACATTAAATTTGCTACAATAATAGTCTTCGGACCAAACCATGGGCAGATTTAAGCGTTTTTACAGTAAGTCACAGTAAAGTTGTGACCCTCGGTGATTTCTCAAAGTCCCCCAAACTTGCTGCAATGGAACGAGGGGCGTTACATTTTGTTAAAGAAGATGCGTTAAAGCCAGTAACACGTTAGCCGCACCTGCGGAAGTAATAACCGTTTTCGCGCTGCACGTATACACACGCCGAGGCAAGTGTCTCCCGCCAGGGCACGGGTAAGCGTGCCAGTGCCGCGACAGCGCTTTTCTCAGTGTATTTGCTTCACCGCTCAGCTAGGCTGCTCCATGAATGAAATGACCTGCGGTCATACTTGAAATGTCACATGCACTGGAGATTAAATGTTAAAAATAATGGATTATATTATGCAAGCTAAAAGTACGCAACGAACCAGCTGTAAGCCGTTACGTTCACTGCAGAGATAACTCGCTGCTAGCTCTCGCGATAACCCCGGAATTAAGCAATGACATATCCCATAACGGATAGCGCGCCTAACACCACCTGGACCTCAACCGAAATTCAGCTAAGGTACTTAAAAGGAGGTAGATCGATAATTTAAGATTATCATCGTCGCACTTGAGGACTTTTCACTTGAATTAAGATTGAGTTAAACTTGGATTATTATTATCATCATATTATGAGCACATTTCAGATCAATTCATATTCAGTTGAGTTCAATTAGGATTCTCACTGTCGTAGGCAACTGTAGCGTTCCATGATGTAATTATCTGACTTAATAGTAAAGACAAAAGAATAAACGTATTCACAAGGTCAATATTGACTTCAGCTGGACTTTTAATATATTTAATCTAGCATATACAATACCTCCGTAATTCTTGTATTTTGAAAACGATTATTGGAAACTTGGCCAAAAATATCTAAAATCCACGCGGCTAAAGATATCAATCGTTTAACTCTACCCATTATTTCGATTAAAGTTAATACATTAAATTCTACTAAAAATATTGGGCACCCTATCAATAAAACACGTTACATTATAGAATATTAGCGGTCGGGAGCAACTTTTCATTAAGAACTCAAGTTTTTATAAAAAATAGTCAATGCGCACAATGGTAGGTGCGTGAAAGGAAGCTCTAATTATTGACGGAGAGATCCTGCACATGCTACAAAAAAAAAAAAAAAAAATTGAACCCAGCGGCTAAAAGAACGACCGAGAACAACGTTGTTTAGGCATGCAAAGTTGGCCGAAACAAGGGACCGGTGCTAATTGCCAGCTCGCTAATTATTGAACGCTTTTTATTGCTATAATAACAATTATTATGACACTGCTGTTTGACTGCGGCAAGAACCTGGAACGGCATAATGCAAGCAGTGAGTGATATGCGGTGGTCTTGACTGAGAAATTGAAGGCCTCGGCAAAGCAATGGATTGGATTAAAGGAAGAAACTTTGACAAGCTAGGGAGATCGATTAAGTAAAGGAGCAATGATTATATGATGAATAAGTTTTGGCAAGATTAGAAGATCGATTGAATGAAGAATTATTATTTTTTTAATGAGGAGGCCTCGGCAGAGTATGGAGAAATAACGAAGAATAGTGAGTTGAGACAACTTCGCCAAAGTAAAACGAAGGGTTGAAGGGGGATGCATCAACAGGGTATGAATGAGTAAATGAATTAAGAACGATTAAATGTGGAGGCCGAGGCTGAGTGAAAAACCTTAGGGTAAGAAGAGTAAGAGAGACCATTATGTACGGTATTATATAGTGTTCCCTCTCCTATATGAGAAAATGATAGACAAAAATTTGACCTTGGAATCAGCAAACGTGGATGTTGATACACTGACTAACTGACTATCGAACAGCTTGATGCGCATACACATTTTGCACAAACAGTTTTATCACAAAAACAATTGTTTGTCTTTTTGAAATCCAATGATAATTTTACTTGGATGACTGGAGTCCTCTTCACGTGTATTTACTGTACGTTCCGATTGTCATTCCATAAGTTATAGTAAAATTCCTGCAACGGACGTGAACAACGCACTGCTATCCGAGCTGTAAGTGTAGTTTCTTAACAGTGTCGAATATATTTGACGGTAAAGTATGCTAGTGATATGACAATATTAGTTGGTTAAGCCTGCCTAGACACAACTATGGTGATTCAAGAGAGGAATAGGAAGGGAGAAGTATATATATTTGATAGAAACATGAAACCCATGCACGAAGATGGATCAACGCGCATAGGAACAGCAAGTCGGGAAATAGAAGGAAGAACAGAACAAAGCATCAACAGCATGAATATGAAAACGGAAGGAAGCAAAATGGCCACGAAATATAGACGTCTTGTAAGTCTAGCTAATGGCTAAGGTAACCTACATAAACCCCCTGGAGGCGCTGTTCCCCGTAACATAGAATGAGCAAACCTAACTAATGCGATGGCTCATCCTATGCCCCAGAGAGGTACGAGTAAATAGTGAGCGGTATCGGATAGCATCGGATGAATGCCTATAAATTTCCGATTGGATCCGTTAATATTTAAATCGGAAGGTCGAATAGCTGCAACGCATTTTTTTATTTTTTATTGTAGAACCTTAACTTCGAGTATGAATACTGGAATCAGTGGAAGCCCCTTGCCTTCATTTCTGTACGGTTGAGTACCCCCAGTAAAGATATTACAGTTTTTCTTTTTGTTTTTAAGCAGGCCATTGTTATTTTGCGACTAGCTGTAACGAACCATAGCAAAAAAAAACTACTCGTTTGACAGGAGATAAACATTGATAGCATTTGCTGATAGCCAGCTGTATCAAAGCGAGAGCGATGATATATAGGAAACCGCACCGTGTGTGTCCGCCATGTCTGCTCAGTCAGGGTTCTGCCTAGGCTAGAAGCCTTGGTTCAGTTGCTGTCATACTCTCCTCGCGTGAGGTTGTGTAAAGCCGCGGGCTGTAGGCTTCTTCGAGAGCACTCTATTTTTTAGTGCAGCAAATAGCAAGTGGGGAACGAAACACACTAATATATGATTAATAAAAGTACATAGATGTAATGATAATTCGATTTTGCCTTTTGTTCAACCATCCTCTGGGTAACAAAATACAATACAGTAATTGAGAAAAGAACATACTTGCAAATTTAAACGAAGCAGTTTTGATAACATAGCCAACGAGACATTAAGAAAATGCATTAGAAAATAGTATATATGTTTTGCGTGATCGATCGCG
>LQNS02278089.1:13924991-13937503 GCA_001587735.2 Parhyale hawaiensis | reverse complement strand
CTACCACCGTGACACCACGTTGCTACCACCGTGACACCACGTCGCTACCACCGTGACACCTCGTCGCTACCACCATGACACCACGTCTCTACTACCGTGACACCACGTCGCTACCACCGTGACACCTCGTCGCTACCACCGTGACACCACGTCGCTACCACCATGACACCTCGTCGCTACCACCGTGACACCACGTCGCTACTACCGTGACACCACGTCGCTAATACCGTGACACCACGTCGCTACCACCGTGACACCTCGTCGCTACTACCGTGACACCTCGTCGCTACCACCGTGACACCACGTCGCTACCACCGTGACACCTCGTCGCTACCACCGTGACACCACGTCGCTACCACCGTGACACCTCGTCGCTACTACCGTGACACCTCGTCGCTACCACCGTGACACCTCGTCGCTACCACCGTGACACCACGTCGCTACTACCGTGACACCACGTCGCTACTACCGTGACACCACGTCGCTACTACCGTGACACCACGTCGCTACTACCGTGACACCACGTCGCTACTACCGTGACACCACGTCGCTACTATCGTGACACCACGTCGCTACCAAAATACAAAAATACACATGGAGTACAGCTGGAATTATCGTTGCTCGTGCATCTGCGTACGAGGGAACAAAATATCTTTCAATTGGTTCATCTTACGAAGGAACTTAAAGATTCAATGAACTAGGAGAGATAGTATATGCTATTTTCTAACGCAACGCTTACGGCTCAAAATGAGAAGAAAAAAAGCAGAAAAAAACGGCCGACAGGTTGGCTGCGACTGTTTGCATATGCGGCGCAGATGACGCTTAACAAATTAAAGACCTAAGAGTCAGAATAAGACAGTAGCCCAATTCAGTCCAAATCCCTTACTACGAGAAGAAACCTGCAGTCTCAAGGGGCAGAATAAGACCGTCAACTAATCAAGGATGTGAGCTGCAGGTAAATAGACTCTGTACAGAGCAAGGCTCTCCAGTCATTCTTTATTTGCATCTTGGAACTCTAATTCCTAATCTCACTCTATTCTTCTCCATGTGGCCCTAAATGCCAGGGTTCAGCTGCAGTTCATTAGGAGTTCGTACGCTGTAGAGCAGTATATTAGATTCGCTGTGCTACAGCTAATGGTATTCTGACGTAACAGTAAGTAGTGTAGAGAATTATAAAATGAAAAAAATCAATTACGCAAATTTGGGATGCATATTTATGGGGACATATGCGAGTGAAAAGTAGTACATCGTTAAGAAAATAAATGAGAATAATTATAGATCTACAAATTCCTTAATTGAATATTTAGTTGTGATGCTGAATGTTCAATTGTTCTAACAGGTTTTATTGGAGGTCATTAACTGTGAGTCTTGTTTTGTTAACAAAAAGTTGCCCAACGCCTATATAAACTCATTAGAAGTTAATGATTCAAGATCCTACTTTCGGTAGAAATCCTGTACAGTACACAAAGTTCTAAAATTCCTTAACGGGATTATGTGAAAAGGATTTTGAACAGTTATCTGCCCTCATTCACTCAGGTCATAATTGAAAAAATCCAGATTCTCATGTACACTTGGGACAATGATGTAACAGTCAACCACAGCCAGTACCAGGCTTATGTGGTAAAATACTAGTACAAAGTTCTGCCTAATTGCACATGCTGGAATGGGTTACTAAGTACGAGGTGCCCTGAGTTACACAGGGGAAATTTGTTCTTGTGGTACCAAACGGGAATCACACAGCCAAGGAGATTGGACAGAACCACTAGAGCTCCTTCCCCGCAGCAGTGCCGTCGACCTGCTTGCACAGAACGCCGTCGATGTGTCGAAATGGAGCTTTCACTTGACGAGTTTTCAAACATTCAACAGTTCTGGCGATGTCCACAGGAAATGTAACCAGTGACTCAGTGTCACAGTCTAAACTCCGAAGTCTCCCTATTTAGCCACTTGGTAGCTTTACTGGCAACCCTGCTGAAGCTGCCACCTAGTAACTGTTGAGCAGCACTGTGCGGAAGCGGAATATCCGATACTTGCTATTGAGGAAGGCCATCGCTACTTTCGAGATGCGCTTTGCTTCAAAGTGGCCAAATATTTAGCAATCATCAATCTGGCGGCGAACCTCCAATGGATGGCTACGTAATTAGAGGCCTTCCCAAAAATGGAGGAGGCAATTTAGGTGCCCAAAAATAAGACGGATGCCCATCGAGGCATAGCTACGCCAGGCGGGTTTGGCGGATGCATGTACGATGCGAAAATGGTTAGTGCGTTGAATTGAGAGCCATATAGCAGGGGGGCAGTAACCCTTCTATAGAAGCTTATTACGAGCTCCTATTGCGTGGAGTTTCCGAGGTTACCACACTTTTTCCTACTATTGTTAAATAGATAGGAATGATGTCGCCCTAACGTCTTTCGGTCACTATTGTCCCATGGTATCTTTCTCAGATTCTGATATATGATTATTTGTAAATTACTTTCATGTGTGTTAGAGTAAAGCTTAAATAATACACCTGGAAAGAATAAACAATGAAGGTGGTGTATCAGCTAACTTAAGAACATCTTTCAAAGGTGGTACGAAATCACATGGCCTTGCCGCTCTAGCGAACATAAATATTTGTATCGAATTAAGTGAATTTGTCTGCCAGTTATAGTGGAACGCGTCACAAGCGCAGTAGAGGAATGTATTCTCGCACATACCCCACGTATTGTTACACCCGTACATCAACAATGTCATTCTACAATCGAGTGTTGGTATGCTCATATGCCAACTATTGACTTTAAAAGGTAAAATCAACTTGATCGCATCCCCCCTGGAAAATTCACATGCACTGCTTCGTGCTGCGCCAGAGGAGTGTATGGCTGCAGCTGACCACGGATCGTCAGGCTATTAACAACATTGCTTAAACTGGATTAACTTTCGGCAAAACTGATGAAAGAAAGAGGTTCAAACATTTCACAAAGGTTAAGAATGAAGTATAATCAAATACACAAGCCAAATTTTATCGAAATAGGGAAAGTTAGTTCTTTCAACAGGAACAGCTGTTCCATTTATAAAAATTCTTTCTCTTAGGTATAACGCAAAAATTAGTAAACCTTCGTTAGAACTAAAATAATTACGGCAACAAAATTGAATGATCCTTTCAATCGCAAAGCAAAAAAAATACTTATATTAATAATGTTTCCCAGGCCATCATGACCAACAGAGAGACTACACTTCTCAGGACATAGGTACAGTACAGAAAATTTTGATATACTTTTCTTCTTTATTAGCTGCCACTTTGAAGCCTTCATTTATTGATACCCTCTCATAGCAGCGTTTAGGGTCGAAACACACCAAAAGCAGTGCAGTGAGAAGCTGGCAGGCAGGCTGGCAGTTTTTGAGAAGCACGGCATGCATTGGAGCGCGCACACCGAACAGCGACAGTTGAGCAGGCCGCTGCCGCTGTTCGGTGTGCGCGCTCCAATGCATTCCGTGCTTCTCAAAAACTGCCGGCCTGCCAGCTTTTCGCTGAGCTGCTTTTGGTATGTTTCGGCTCTTACACTGTTTGCAGGACTTTCGTTCTGTTCCATCTGCTTTTTTCATCTCGTGAATCTGAGGATTTTGTGAGTTTTACAAGCGTGCGAATCCACCCGCAACAAGTAAATATCGAGGGCTTAGAACCAGAAGTGGCTATGTCCATTTTTAGCAAAATTTGGTTCCTCTCTCAATGTGGGTGCCGGTAAGGTATATTTTTAGTGTCACGGGTGTCTATGCCATCTTTCTTCATGCAACATATCTTCTTAATGAAGATATGGGGCATAGACACTTGTGACGCTAAAAATATACCTCACGGGCACCCAATTGGTGAGAGGAATCCGATTTCGCCACAAATGGACATCGCCACTTCTGGCTCTCAGCCCTCGAAATATAGTCCATAATCCCATACGCTGGGAACGAGCTAGAGATAGAGAACTCTTTGGCATTCAGAAAGTTGATCAGGATCATGTATGGCAAGAGTTATTCAAGAGGGTCATTCGCATTGCTAAAGAAGGCCGTTCTACTTCTAAAGAGGTTCACTCCTATGCTAACGAATTGAAAAGCTGCATTTCCCCTACGCTCATGACGTCACTGCCGTACGTGACAAATTCGTGTCTTGATTGGAGATACACCCCATGTTATATGATCACGTGAGCATTCTATGCGCTGCTATTGGTACATGATACCATTATTACTCGTGACGTCATGTTAGTACATAGAGAACAGTGGCCGTGATTGGAGGCACACACGATGCTATACGATCACGCGAGCAATAAAAGCGCTGCCATTGGCTCATAATGGCGTCAGTGCTGGTGGCATCACTATAGTGACACAAAGGTGCGACGTGCTTGGAAGTTAGGTCGTCATGTAACTTAATGAGGCAGAAATGGCAGCATCTTGTTTTGCATATTATGGATCGTCAAGACATTTCCTAATGCACAGAGCATTTGTTACTCTATAATGGCCAAAGGGTTTAAATTCCAGATACTATTGTCAATCTAAAAGAGACGCATCAGGAATGACATCTTACAATTGATTTGCATCCTTTCCAAACACTCCCAAGTATGTCTAAGGAGTAGGAGGGAAGGGAGATGATGTGTACCTATACCAAACCGGAGAAGCCACACATTCACGGGTGTCGATCGTTATGGAAGAACAACTCAAAATAAAAGAAAAATTAAGAAAATCTAAGGCTTATAAATGAGGTAGGATATACAATAGAATCACAAAGAACAAAGCCCAGAAGGCTTAACTAAGGCTATTTTACATTCTAGTGTCCATGTGGGCGTTCTTTTTCACTAAATAACATATCGAACCTAGCTAACCTAGCCTTGCAGCCCTATAGGCTATCCTATATGTCTTATTATTCGTTCCAAACTCAGGCTGCTCTGTTTCACTTCAAGGGTTCTTTCTGTTTGGCTATTCAGTTAATATAAGAGCTCTGCATGGAAAACAGATAAGGGTGAGTAAGGGCACGTTCGATCGAGCAGCTTAACTCAATTAGGTTTAGTCTTAGTCCGTAAAATGGAAATTTTAGTCTTCTCAACACCATCGACCGGGGCTGCTTCTAACAATTGCAACCCGATTCAAAGTGATGGAACTAAAGTTAATGTCTGCATTTCCGGACAAGTCTAGTCAAGTGGGCTTGGCTTAGATCGACTTTGACGACCCAATCGAATGTGTTCTAAGATAGGGTTTCCCCTCGTCCTACCAGGTTGTGTTATTTTACTAATAGGGATCGTCGTCCCACTGTGTTTTAAGGGGTTTTAAAGCAGCGCTTATAGCGGAGTAACAAAGTCTACTCAGTTAAGGTAAGGGTTAAGTCAACTTGACATCACACCCTAACTGGGAAGCCCACGCGCACTAGTTCGTGCCGCAGATATACGTATGCTTACTGGTCCCAGAGGAGTACAGAGCTGTAGTCGACTTGTACCAAATGGGGCTAACTTTTCGAAAACAGTTACTGATGCTTTAATGTGCGTATTTTCTAACTAACAGTATTTGTAGCGCTCGAGACGCAGTTATCATAAAACTGGTCGCCCCAGAAAGTAACACTTTGATCAGTTTCAGGAGAATGCAGAAATTCTGCAAAGGCTACAGGATTGCAAGGATCTGATACAGCTACGTTTGAGTTATAATGCGGCGGATAGCCAACTGCAAACTTTGGACGTATGGAACAGACGATATGGTTATAATTAACCGAACCGCAGTGGAAGGATGCGAGTTTTGGACTCTCAGACACCGGTTGCGGAAGTTCTAGCCTGTTCGCTAGCTTGGTGAATTAATGCGGTGCTTGGCTTGTTGAGTCGGCATTTGGTATTCAGATGCCATTGTGGAGGTACTGACCCTTAGCAGAAATGGTGATGTTCGTGATGGTGGCAGTTGCCACCAGAGAGCCTTTCGTCTCTGGCGTCATAGCTCTGATAACCTAGGGTCGACTGCAACCGTACACTCCTTTATGTCCAGTGACCATACATATATCTGAACGACGAACAGGGGCATGTGGATTTTCCAGCTGGAATATGGAGTAAAGTTTGACTTTACATTCACCCTTACCCTATCGTTCAGGCAGCGGCACAGACTACATCGACAAAAGAGCGGGAAAAAAAAGGTAAGTGCTTTTTTGAGGCTCCTGCGCAATATCTTCAGATGCCAAAACATCAAAAGGCGACTGGGGATATTTGAGAATCGAGTGGACATTGCCGGCTTCCGCGACAGGGACATAATTTCCCGGCTCACCAGGCATAGAAAAGTTGCAGCAAGATATCTTTCGCTCCACTGCAACGATTTTTTTTTTTTCGGTATCGTTACGTAGTCAACTTGCTGTACTTTCGAGCAAGGGGCTGTTTTACCAGTAGATTTTTTTTCAGTGGACACGAATCACATTTGCAATTTTTGAGCGAGAATTATGGCCAGCAGCAGAGCGGCCAATTAACCACGACGTACAGCGAGGAAAAAAGCGTCGACGAGTTGGAGTTTGCTTTGGATATCACAGGGAGTCCTGATATCAGAGCCAACACCAAAAACATGTTTATTATTAACGCTGTGTAATAGCTACATTAAACGAACCTTTAAGTGCATCAAGTAAAGGAGAGGTCAAAAAGAGCGTACGTTATTTACCTACTCATTTTTCGGCGAGCTTGACTGTAACGCAGTTTATGAGTTTTTTCTGTATTATGTGAATTATTTATTTAATTAGTCAATAAAAGCCACACCAAAGAAGCCGTTAACTACGGAAAGTCAATAAACTGTAACGTTTAATACATAAAATGATTTGTTCGTAAACAATATTAAAAGATATTCGAAGTTATGAAACCTAGACATGTGATTTAAAGAGTTGACTAGTACTATGAGCTGACACATTTAACACTTTCATTAGACATCAATATTTTTTAAATACACGCGAAGGCGAAAATAAGTCGTGATCCGTAATCGTAGAGCAGACTTTCGTGGAGTCCTACTAGCCGTTACATTCTATTAACGTCCATTAGGTATGAAAACACCTTCAACTAGAGCACTCTGAGAGAGCACATCGCCGCCAAGCGAGGCAACGGTAGCAAAAAATTTAAATTGTTTCTGAAACCATGACTTTCTTTGTATCAATTCCAAAATCTTATCATTTGTGCCTTTTGATACTAATAACAGCTTGTGCAATTTCCTAGAAGATCCGTTCATAAATGAGTCAAACATACAAGCGAACGAGCCGATCTGTACCAAAATTCAATCATTTATGTGTTTTAATATTACTAACAACACCTATAAATTTCATAAAGATCCATTCATCATTTTTTGAGTCTTGAGCTTAGAAACATAAAATTAAAAACAGTGACACATAAACGAACGAATAAACGGATCATCACAAAAATTTGGTCATTTGCTCTTTGTGATATACCTAACAACTCACATGTCTTTGATAAAAATCCACCCGTAACTTTTTTAGTTATGGCATTGAGAAAAATGAGGCAGACAAACAAACACACGTATGGACGGATCTTCACCAAAAGTTAATCATCTGTTCCTCCTAACATACCTAACAATCCCTGTAATTTTGGTCAAGATCCGTCCATAACTTTTTGAGTTATCTTGGTGACAGACAAACAGATAAAGAGACAAACAGACAAATAGAGAGACAGACAAACAACCAGACAAACCCGACAAAAATGTAACCTCCTTGGCGGAGGTAATAACTTAAACATGTACAGTATAAGCTTGCACCCTGAAACAGGGATTTGCTGCAAAAATGAACAATGTAGTAATTACGACCCAGTCAGACGCATGACCTAGCTAGTATATGTGCCTATTACAAATCAGTGATCACAGTTACCACATACATTATTGCTTGACAGCAAGTCGAATTTGATTTGTTCACCACGATCTAATTACTATGCGTAAAGTCTCACTGATGGCAGAACCTAAGTAGGAAACTAAATATACACTGGTTTTTGCAGTAGGTAAATGCCCACTATGTCTCAAAAGAGTGTACGGCTGCAGTCGACCACAGCTTCACGAGTTATGACCTCATATTGTCGGGAGACTCGGTCGCTAGCTGCGCTCTACCGACAATAAGGCCTGTGTCGCCGTGACTACGAGTGGAAAAATTGCTGACGCCACATTCCGTGAGTTAAGGCTCTCCTCCCAAGCTTGGAATCGAACGTCCGAGCTCCAGATGATAAGCGAGTCAGCAACTTTGACTATTGAGCAAAAGGAAAGTACATTTGGCAGGTAAAACCATCAAATTCAGTAATTATATTACATGCAGGAGCTTATCATCATCAATACTAAAATTTTTCCACCTTCTGCATCATACAAATCAGCGAAAGTCTTGCCTAACATTTAGCTATGATCAGTTCTGGCAAAAATTCATGGAGTTCTTGCCTAATATTTACAGTAACTATGCTGACTGTCACTAAAATCTACGACGCTCCATCCCAGTATTAAATCACCCACCGTCTTCCATTATTCTCCTCCCTTGTATTTCGTGTCAGGGATAACACAGGCAGGGTCTTGGGTATAATTTCAAAAGTCGCATTTAACATACAAGGACGTGAAGGACTATGTCGTCAGAAGATCTTGAGTTACTAAACTTAAAATCTTTCTACCGTTTAATTCAAGCACTTTTTATTCAATACTAGCCTCATGGGACTATTTGGAATTCTCCATACATGATATGGTTTGAGAGATAAAGTGAGTTACCTACGGTACCACCCTACGTCTTTTAGCTTATTTAAAAATACTGTATACAAAATAAACTTCCCAGAGATATCTCGCGTGATACTGCACATTGAATATCTAACATTGCTATCATGAATACAGGTAAAGCTATTACAACGGAAGCGTGTCAAGAGACTGAAGCCGTCATAAATAAGGACTTCAGTCTCCTATAAATAGCCGTTGTAGGAGACTGAAGCCGACTACTCCTCCACGAGTCGCAAGCACTGAACGGCCAAAGCTTCCCAGGCCATTTTAAGCTGACTTCTTCACACTTTCGCTCCATCTATATATTTAAGCTCCGCATATCAGCGGCTATCGAGCATGCTTGCGTGCATTCATGACCATCTCTTTGGCGGAGATTTTTCTCACCCTTTTTAATTTTTTCTTTCTTTTTTCTCTTTTGTCTTCCATTGTTTTCCTCTCGCTTCTCCGGTCCTCTACATCCTACTAACATAATGGCAATAGCTCATAAAGGGCCGGGGCGTAAGTTCCGGTGTCTCTTTGAGAATGGGCCTCTTGGTTCGTCTACTGCCGACTATCTAATCTAATCTAATAGCCTATACAAGGACTTCAGTCTCTTATAACGGTTGTTTGGAGCCCACCGGGCCCTGCTGATGTAATAGCTTTTCCTGTACATCTTTGAGCCGGGTTATTCAAAATTTGTTCAATGAAGGGATTAAACGTAAATCAATGTTCTTCCACAAGCGCATCACACAGAGCCTGCCCTAACAGCGATCGGTAAATAACAGCTTCCCATTTAGGTATGACCTTTTCGTAACGATGAAAACCTCGGCTGCCTTCATAAGCCCATTCAGCAGCAGCCCATTGTTTGTATTGAGGTTAAGCTCAACTGAAAGAAATTTAAATGCCTGAAAAAATCCGCGGACACAAAGCCTCTATTGCTCGGCGTGGAGAAGTAATACCTTCGCCAGGGATAGAGCGTTTCCCTAACAGCTGTTGCGAACTGGAAAATTTTAATAATACTAGTGGCGTCCCAATTATAAAATACACCAGTTAATAAATTGTGCTGTCAGCTCTGCAGTGTTCGTATCAGTTATTCAACAGTGTTGGTATAGCTCTGCAGTGTTCATATCCGTTATTTAACAGTGTTGGTAGCTCTGTAGTGTTCATATCAGTTATTTAACAGGGTTGGTATAGCTCTGCAGTGTTCATATCAGTTATTTAAGTGTTCATAGCTTTGCAGAGTTCATATCAGTTATTTAAGTGTTCATAGCTTTGCAGAGTTCATATCAGTTATTTAACAGTGTTGATAGCTCTGCAGTGTCTATATCAGCCATCAGCAATAGTAACAGAAGATCGGCAAATACAACAGATAGTAACTGTTGAAAAACAAATAAAGAAGTGGCACTTTCGTTTATATTTGAGTGTCGACTCCATACGCTTAACAAGGGGAGGTAGCAGCTTCATAAGGGGCTGGAACACATTTAGCAGTAAAAACAATCACCACTGTTTAGTGTACAAACCTGAAGAAGAAATACGACGAAAGATGGCAATTTCAAATTTACTCAATTCTGCGCCGTCCCGGAAAGTAAAACAATAAATCAGCTTTAGGTTAGGTGGCCAAAAATCTTATAAAGGTAATAAAGCCCCATTTACGCCGCATTTTTTTTTTTTTTTTGCACAGCGCAATGCTTCCCTCACGTCTCCTTCTCTCAACGAAAAATTTTCCCACGTTGTGGTCGCTTGCTTGTTTGCTTGGCTCAAGATGCCAAGTAATGGGGAAAGTCCATCAATTCAAATAGTTTTAGGACTCGCAAACACTCAGAAAAAAACGGTGTTGGAACTTGAATTGCCGACGCATCAAGTCGAAAGTGCAATAAAATAAACAACATTGAAATTCTGTACTTATCAGTGAGCTCCCAAGAACGTGAAATAATGGCAGGCACCACATTATGGACAAAATCTATTTATTAACTTCTATTGTAAAGCCCATTGTGCATTAACCAGGCTATTATGTACGGGTACACATTTTTCCCCAACACGAATTTCATGGTGTTATTGCCTTCCTATTTTCGGAACTTTCCTAGTGCAACAAACCCTAATGCTAGGTGTTTTTCAAAATTTGTATGTCTGAATTTGAGAAGTTCTTCCGAAGTTTCTTCCATCATGCAGCATTTTCCAGCGGGCTTAAAGTTAATCGCCGATGCCACCAATTATATTTCATGCTTACCTACTTTCGTAATATCATAGTAGCTATATCTCAGCGCACTCCTAGAGTAGTATTTTTTGCACACGATTAAGCCAGCATTTTTTCATATTTTCTACCAGATTCTACCAGATTAGAAGTAACTGATAACTACCTAATGGATTTTGAATTCACACAACTAAGCATTGAATTAACCATTGATGAAATTAGGGAAAACACTGCTTCAGGACCAGATGAAGTTCCTGCAAAGATCCTCAAAATGTGCAAGCTAAGCATTTCTTGCCCGCTCTACCTCATGTGGCGCAAATCATTGGACGATGGTGTTATACCAAGCACTTATAAACACGCAATCATTACCCCAATCCCAAAAGCCGGAAGTAGTACAGATCCAGCTAACTATAGACCAGTCTCATTAACGAGCCACGTAGTGAAAACGTTTGAAAGGTTGCTCCGTAAACACCTAGTGCATCATCTAGAGAGTAATGACCTACTCACATCAAAACAACACGGCTTTCGACATAAACGTTCCACTACTGCACAATTGTTGGAGCATTATGATTTCATCGTAGAGACATTGTGCCAAGGAAAGAATGTGGACGTAATCTACTTAGATTTCGCTAAGGCTTTGACAAGGCTGACCACGGAATCCTATTGTTGAAACTTTCCCGCATTGGTATCCGTGAAAAATGCCTTCGGTGGCTTTCAAGCATTCCTGTTAAATAGAACGCAAAGTGTAATTATTGTCAACAACAAAGTGTCATCCACACAGCCGGTACTCAGTGGAGTACCACAAGGCGCCGTGCTTGGACCTGTTCTCTTCCTCATCATGATCAATGACATGGGGTACGGATGTAACTATGTTGTACTTCGTCATTTGCCGACGATACACGAATACAAGCTGCTGTGTAATCTGTGGAAGACGTGTCTGTGCAGCGAGATTTGGAAAGTATCAGCCAATGTTCGCTATAAAATAATATGACCTTTAATGAAACAAAATTTGAACTGCTAAGATACGGAAAAAATCAAACACTTTGAATCCACGTAATATACCACCAGTGATATGAATGAAATTGAGAGACAGTTTTTAGAGACCTCAGAGTGAGAATGCAAGACGATGCTACGTTCGAAGAACATATTACTATAGAGTTATCGCTGTGAGAAAAAGACGGAGTGGATGGGTTTTATGAACTTTTTCGTCACGCGAAGTAGATGTACAGGGTGTCCAGGAAAGATTTACCCATTTTTAATACAGCCACAAAACATTTATTAATTGATAGAAATAACTTTTGATGTATATTGCGCTTGTCAGAACTCTTTTGAATGATTGTCTTTTGTTTCGCAAATTTGTAGACAATACATCAACCAAAATGACGTCTCAAGCAAAACGAGATCAAATTGCTGCCTTAAAAACAGCTGGTATCGCCAACAAGGACATCATAAAACAGCTCCATGTGTCGCGTAAGACTGTATATAATGTCTGGAAACGGTATAATGATACTAATACAACCTCCAGCAAGAAAATTCCAGGCCGCCCACGAACTGTTCGAACCAAAAAAGTGGTGAAAGCCATTCAGAAGGGAGTGAAGCGGAATCCTCGAAGGAGCATAAGAAAAACTGCTAAAG
>LQNS02278089.1:13875736-13920261 GCA_001587735.2 Parhyale hawaiensis | reverse complement strand
TTGAGGTATTCCGTGCCACAGAGGATAACTTGAGTGACGAAGGATACTATGTTCCAGCAGTGTTCCAAAGTCTACTAAGGCGCTCTATCCTTGAGGTATTCCGTGCCACCGAGGAAGACTAAGTCGATGCCCAATTTAATAAGAGCTGCAAGAAGACAATTGCCTGAGCGTCCATGTCCTCCGGAGGCTCTTTCCGCTAGCTCAAGTCAGGCCAGGTTTTTAACAGATTACAAGGCACGCAAGAAGCCTTTGGTTTTGCTCGAAAGTAAATGCCTGCGCTTCTTTACCGTAATGAGTTCATTATTTCAACGGAGCAAACTTGCCAGGGAACAATTAATATTGCATTATTGAGAAATTAGCTAGGCATTTTTTTGATCTACAGCTCGATCTTCGTGAAGGTCAGTCATTATCTGTAAAATGAACTCTAAGGTGCCCCAATTTTTTTCTCAGTGTTTGTGTTCGATACGGAATGAACAAGAAGAAAAAGTGTGCTGTTTTTTATCTGTAAAATAATGAGATTCCGTTAATTACGATTAGGTAATTGCACAGCTTTATGAAGTCACACACGTGAACGACATTTTGATTGATTTTCACGAACTGCTCTGGATGCTCTAACAACTCCAGATTAGTTTGTTCTGCACAATTCTGTTTCACTCCTGCAATACGATACCGATGTCATCTCCAAATTGAAAACCTAGTACCTCCCTTCGTACCTTTTGTGTTACGCTCTTCATCAGTTAACAGAAAAAAATAGATATTTGATGACTTTGGGAAAGTGGCGTATCCATGGTATGGTGGGTGTCCGTAATTTCCGGGCCAATGGGCAAGGTCTTTTTAGTATGTTTATGTGCCTGAACTTTGAAGTATAAATGTGTAAGAACCAGTATCGTGGATTGCTGCCATGGGAATTCCACGCGTCCCATTAGACAGGGCAGCTTATAAGATTTATTATCAGCAAAGCGGCTGGTCGTAACAAATCATGCATAGAGTCTCGGTGTTGTAGTGAAGTAGATGCGACATTTCCATGGTACAATGTGTAGGTTTCACTGATCCATCTGAAAGGCCTTACCAGATCATGAAAGTTTCATGGGTGCAGCTAGTCTGTGTTATAATTTTGCTTGCCCCTCCGTTAGTTAGTCAGTCAGTCAGCACGACCGTGATGTTTCAGTATTAGATAGGGAAAAATAGGGTATCTTGGATACCATCCCTGCAGGGAAGAACAAGACTGAAGATTTCGTTTTTTTTAGCTGCTTCTGTTTGCTGGTCATTCAGTAGGTATAAGATTTGCTATCTAATTTGGAACATGGTTTCATACTTCGTGTGCATGATACAGGTCTGAAATATTATTGAAGAACAATGCCTTTATTCTGTGGAGTTTCCTCAAGTTCCAGCTAGTTATTTTTAATAGGTATGTAGTTTTTGATTATATACAGTGAATATTCTAATATTAAATAAACTACTGTAGGCCATACTTTTCAATCCATATCATCCAGAATGGAATTAACATTTTAGCCAACACGCTTTTATATTTCTTCAGCGCTAATCCTTTGAAATATATTGCTTAATAGAGACGTTAGAAAGTTAACATTGGATGCCGGCCATATATCACGCGTTATTATTATGAGGAGGATGAATGATTAGGATACCCATGAATACGCTTTATGGGATGCGTTTCTCACTGTACGGCATCATGGATTTTCAATAGAAGAAAATAATATAGTGTCCGTAAGTTGAGCCTATGGAGTATGTATCTAATTTTGGGCCATTTGTGCATTTTTTTATAAGAACAGCTGCGGTTATTCCTGTGCAAAAAAAGCATCAGAATTGAAAATGCATCTTTGGGAAACAGGACCGAGACGTAATTTAGAACCCAGCATCGCTTTCCTTTTCCCCTCCCCCCCCCTCAAAAATAAAACGCACTTCAGATAATAGCTATAAGCTCAGTTCCACTAATAACAAACGATCAGAGTACCCGTAACTGAAAATAGGCGAACAACTTAACAATATATACCTAATAAAGACCGATGTGTATTTATCTGTTTGTCTATTTATTGATCCATTTTCTGTCACGCTTTAACAAAAACAGATAAGTGGAAATTAGCCCAAGTTGGAGGCTATGGTCGTCCTCTCAAGTTCCATTGAAAACTGATAAGTAGAAAATAGGCGAGATTGAAGATAATGGCAAACATATATCTGAATGTAGTAGTTCTTTCTTTGTCTTCGTTGAAGTCCACTCAATGCAGATACATACAGCTTCTCACAGCAATATCTTGCGTTGTGATTTGTACTCTTTTCTGAGGAGTCCTTCATCCAAACTTGAACTGCTGATGATATCCTTCAGCGATCAGCAGGCGGGTAAACACCACGAGGATTTCTTGGCAGCAAATAATTTTTTTCCACGTTGGGTTCTCCTTAATTATTGGGAGCGATATCGAATACGGGCTAACAGAGCATTGCCTTACAAGATATTTAGTTCCCGCCAAGGAGGTTCTAATAAAGAGGAGTGCACCCTATCTATTTATCCTACGGGAGCGTTGCGAGTAAACTTTTCCCTTAAACTGGCTGAGTGGCTTATCCAATCGGAGAGCGGCATTNCCCCAAAAAAAAACGCACTTCAGATGATAGCTATAAGCTCAGTTCCACTAAAAACAAACGATCAGAGTAACTGAAAATAGGCGAACAACATTACAATATATACCTAATAAAGACCGATGTGTATTTGTCTGTTTGTCTATTTATTTATCAATTTTCTGTCACACTCTAACAAAACAAGTAGGTGAAAATTAGCCCAGGCTGGAGGCTATGGTCGTCCTCTCAAGTTCCATTGAAAACTGATAAGTAGAAAATAGGCCAGATTGAAGATAATGGCAAACGTATATCTGAATGTAGTTCTTTCTTTGTCTTCGTTGAAGTCCACTCAATGCAGATACATACAGCTTCTCACAGCAATATCTTGCGTTGTGATTTGTACTCTCTTCTGAGGAGTCCTTCATCCAAACTTGAACTGCTGATGATATTCTTCAGCGATCAGCAGGCGGGTAAACACCACGAGGATTTCTTGGCAGCAAATAATTTTTTCCATGTTGGGTTCTCCATATTTATTGGGAGCGAAATCGAATACGGGCCAAGAAAGCATTGCCTTACAAGATATTTAGTTTCGGCCTGCACGTCTTTCAAACACAAAATATTGATGCAACTGACAATGTTGTAGCTATATAGGCTAGTCACCCAAAGTAGGTATCTTTGATATGCACTGAATCATGGAGGCAATCGCCAAAGTAAAATTCACCCCACTGATATTTGTCTAATCAGGAACAGTTGAAATAATTCAAACAATGAACATATCGAAGGCTGAATCTGATTTTTACGATTATTATCTTCTCCACATATCGAATTTATGGCAAGGTATAGGGCAACTTTACGAATGAATGCACTTCTTGCATTCCCAAAGTTGAAATCGCAGCACTGAAAATATTTGAAGCTTCCATCAGCGCTCTCATGCATCTTGGTTCGTAGTTTCTTCCCACAGATGATTTCGTTGCATTAACAGCTATTCATCCAACTTTGATGCAATTGTCGACGAAACATCTTTCATTAACCAAAAAAACTATCTGACAAATATGATATACTAGGGTATCTATGATACCAAGTCGAATAAATTCTTTTCAGTGTTGCTGAACTGCCTGCAAAAGTAACGTATTTTTTGACGTCAGAGAAAGAAAATAAAAGTGTCGCTGCTGAGTAATTCTGGAGCCGTCAAACATCATCTGCATGAACTTTAAAGCAGGCAATTGTATGAAGGAAAGCATGGTTAATGAAGAAGGACCGGCGCAAATTCTTCGCTGTCATTTCTGACAGCACGGGCACACTATTTACCTAATAATAGGCAATCAACATAAGTAATAACAGGGGATCAGATCTACTAGTAGCAGGCGATCATAGGTATCAACTAACTAGAGCTTTCTGAAAACGCATACCTCCGCTAACCGCTAAGCAAGGCAATGTTAATAAAAAATTTAAATTGGTCCTGAAACCAGGATTTCCATTTCATTATCACAAAAATTTGGTCATTTCATTGTGCCTCTTGACATTGATAACAGTCCGACCATAACTGCTTGCGTTACGTTCTGACTAACACATAAAACATGTAGTCAGACAAACGGACGAGCCCATCACCACCAAATAGTTGGTCATTTCTGTCTTATAGTGTTTCAAACAATCCCTGTAAATTTTACGAAGATCCGTTCCTAATTTTTTGGGTTACGTTACTGACAAAATAAATTGTTAAATAAATAATAGAGGCACACAAGCGAACTGTCCAATAGCAATTTACTGATCTGTAAAAAATTTACAGATCAGTAAATTGCTTTTTGAGTTAGCTTGGTGACAACCAGACGAACAGAAACGCGATAGAACATAGCCTTAGCGGCAGTAATAATTGAAAAAGTCACTTGTTCCAGCAGAGAGACAGAACAGGCAAGAGAGGCTGATCCAGAGAGATGCTGGGGACCGTTGCACAATCTTTTACTAACTGGAAACTTCGAGGGAAAAAACCCACAGGAAACCTAGAGGGAAAACAAACATACATAACCACCTACCACTTCGGAGATTCTATGCTGTCCTATGTTAAATGTAACCACATACCACTTATGAGATTCTACGCGACCCTATGTTAAATATAACCACTTACCACTTCTGGGATTTCATGATCTTATTTGTAATTTTAACCGCATACCATTTCTTGGAGTTTAAATAACCTTGTGCTTGCTTTCCACAACAAAGCGCTCTACAACACGATTTGTTATGTGACACATAATTAGGGAGCTTCGTAATTGAGAAACAATTTTCACAAGTGCAACGACATCACAGAACGCAAAATAAATTTTGAGCGGATATTTACGGTAAAGAAACGGGATCCAATTGCCTGCTTCTTCAACAAATAACAACTTATTGTGGCGTTGCGGTGGAAAAAAGTGCGTATGATGGATCTGAGTGAGTTGTATACTTTTGGTCGCCATTTGACGAACCAAACTAGGATTTTTAGCAGGACTCAGCGTACTAATGAACCCGGAGTTTTGATTATCTTGCGTTGTTTCGAGAGCCAATAATGGTAAAGCTTTCTTCGAAGTTACTGATTACAAGCTCGAGTATTCTCTTGCATCACAGCTGTAGTTGTACATTAGCTTTGAGGCACGGTAGCGGCTAAACTGTGTTGCGCTTCTTGATGAACTGGCAATGTTTTGTGGCGAGCTGGCATACTTGGAATTATTGCAGTGTTGAGTCTAAGGCCTAGAGCCAAAGGAAAGTCAGTGGTTTACTGGTGTGTTGAGGACAACTATAATGTCTCCAGGGAGCTTGTAACAGAAATAAATGTTGATGTTGTTGAATTATTGAAATCAATTATTACGTTTATTACTATTATTGAATAGTTTGAGTCTCTTTCTCCACAAAAAAGGTGATCTAAACAGAGGAAGAAATAAAGGAATTATAGCATGTCAATAGAAAGAAATATCGTACCTACCGAGGCTCAACAACAGAAGGAAGGACTGTGGCTGTTGGTTGCAGGGTAGAGGCCAGAGATCACAACTTAGGCCGCCGCCACACCGGTGAGACAAGCGACGTGCAACGCGACAAATTTGTTGCACGACAAAATGTAACGGAGGGTACAGCAGTCTGCTGTCCCCACCGCCGCAACTGCGTTGCCTCGTGACACCCGTGCATTGCTGCAACACGACTTCCTTAAAAATCGCATTGCGTCGCTTGTTGCTATCAGTGGAGTCCCGGCCTTCCGCGAATCCACAGCGAGATGCATTAAGAAGAATGAGGATGAAGGTCGAGTTTGTGCTGCGAGTGAGTCAAAAGAAATTACGCATTTCCCTGCGACCGCATTCACTAAACCATAAAATGACCTTCAAAGCATATAATTCTATACAAATATCAAAGCAAAGTCATGAGTTAAATTTAGTTTGAGAAAGGAAAAAAAAAATTGCGTCCTGCTTCGCGATTTCCTACTTTGCCCTCGACTATTGGGGTACAGTCATCTTCCCCAAAGTTGGCGACTTGTCTGTAGTAGGAAAGAAACTGGGGTTAATGCATTGTTGAGTTCTAGTCGTGTACGTACCTTCCATACTCAGGCCGAGAAAGTGAAGGAAATTCAGCGGCCTGTTGCATCGTTCAAGAAAAGTGCGAGGACTCGGAAAGAGTTTGCAAGAGAAGCAAATTATAATTGTTACAATTCTAAGTCAAATTGAGGAAAATTTACGTACAGTGATTGGCAATATAGAAATAGAAAGAAACTTAATGATAAAATGTAGGGTTGAGGTCAAGCTTTATGTCTAAGCGTAGATGGGCAAGAATCACAAAGTGGAACTAGTAAATTAAAAAAAAAGGTATTGTAGGTAATCATTATGCCTGAAATAATACAGGCGCCAAAGCACCCAAATAATAAAACACCAATAATCTATCAAATGAAACAGTAACGCCAGGAATACAACCCGTGGTAGATCATGAAACAAAACACCTCGGTTTTCTATTCCGGTAATTAGCAATGGAGCCTCAGGTACAACAGTATCCGTATAAGCGGTTAAGCGCGCCATGGCACATCTCTTGCCCGAGAACCCTAAGACCGGTTGAATTTCGCAAGGGCATCTTGACGTTTAATTCGTGGTTCAAGAACAGCAGAGAGTCTCAATAGGGGACTTCCCGAAGCGGAAAAAAAGTTCTTGAAACGGAAAGAAACTTCATAAATATAAACCGTAGGCAGCGATTCCAGTACGCCATTACGGCACTAGCCAACGTCTGTTGAGTAACGAGCAAATGGTGTAGTAAAACTAACTGGTAGAGTATAGATCTGTTACAATTGCGTGATCTGCTGGGGTGTTAGCTAATGAAAACGTTTCAGACTATGTATGCTGTAGAACTTGCTAGCTCGAAACGAAGGCGCCTCACGAAACGGTGACGATATTTCTATCTGCGGTTAAGGAGTTCTCCTGCACTTGCCAATGGTTCGTTGGACTGTCGTTCTCCGTAACTATAGGGCTTCGCAGCAAATGGTGAAGAGTAAGCATCCTGTTTTTTTTTCTCATACTTTGCCGAGTTCCTAAAAATAGACATGTTTTCGAAAGTTACTAATTTTTAGAGGGGCTTGCTATCCAGGTAGCTGCCAGTGATGAAAGAGGGCGATGACGCAACCGGAGCAGACTTCTAGCTTCTCTGCACAAACAGATAATAGTAAGAGTGAAATGTTTTCAGCAGGTTTAATGATTTTTTTTTTTTGCGCAATCGACGAAAAAAACGGCAATTTTCAGGTTCGGC
Source organism: Parhyale hawaiensis (assembly GCA_001587735.2). Taxonomy (NCBI): domain Eukaryota; kingdom Metazoa; phylum Arthropoda; class Malacostraca; order Amphipoda; family Hyalidae; genus Parhyale; species Parhyale hawaiensis. The sequence goes on along the minus strand of LQNS02278089.1, from coordinate 13,912,947 downwards.
AACACCGCATCTTACCGGCAGAACGCGACACGTACGTTATCAAACGAACAGGTGTAAGCTTTTCACGACGGACGAATTCGTCAACATTAGCACCTGCTGCGAAGCTAAATCAGCCAACGTTGTCATTGAGGCATCGCCGGCATTGTCAACATCGGACACCTGGAAGGCTCATTTCCATAGGATGCACTTCATTTCCGGAGAGCCAACCCAAAATTACAGTCCGAAGGGATCAGCTGCCGGCGTACATTTGGGAGAATAATGACGCTGCAGCAAGCTGGCCACTGGTTAATATTAAAGCTGTGGTCAACGTTTCCTGTTCGATGGATGAGGGTAATGGCACCGCGAAAGGTTTAATCGAATCCCCGGCTCGGGTTACCTCCTCTTCAACGCTGACAGCAATCCATCAGGCTTGGTGGCGAAGGCTAAATTACATGAAAGTGCTTGCCAGTCGAGNTGGATGAGGGTAATGGCACCGCGAAAGGTTTAATCGAATCCCCGGCTCGGGTTACCTCCTCTTCAACGCTGACAGCAATCCATCAGGCTTGGTGGCGAAGGCTAAATTACATGAAAGTGCTTGCCAGTCGAGTTCTTCGAAAGATGACTGTGTTGGTAACTGCCACTAATGGAGCCATCACATTGGCGCCATCATCTGGCTCATACTGTGATATTAGCTGCCTCTAATGGTGTTATAGGGTAACATGACTAGTACCCGTCCAGCATGCAAGTAGCCGTCCACTTTGCATTTAAAATGTTCCTGTGTGAAAACTAGCAGTGCTGCAAAGCCGTACATAGGCTTAAAATGTAGGCTAAGTAGTGCCGCACTATCCCTGAAAATGACTGGCGAAAAAAGAAAACAATAAAATATGATGGTGGTTTTCACAATTTTTCACTAAAAATATAAAAAAAGTGAAAACCACCACCATTTTTTCTTGTTTTATTTTTTTCACTCGTCATTTTCACGGATGAGGCGGCACTACTTAGTCTACATTTTAAGCCTATGTACGGCTTTGCAGCACTGCTAGTTTTCACACAGGAAGATTTTTAGTGCCAAGTGGACGGCTACTAGCATGGAGGACGGGTACTAGACATGTTACCCTAGTATATGCTCCATCAATTGGCTAGTAATGCAGCTTATGATTAGGTCACACAAGCTAGTTCGTACTATGAAGCTAACTGCATCTAATGGAGCCATTGTATTGGCTCCATCGATTGGCTTGTCAACTTAGAGCTAAGCCAAACCCACTCGATTTGACTTGTCTGGAACTCCAAACAGGAATGTCGGCCTTGCCACTCTGAATGGCGTCACAGCCGTTAAAAGCAAGTCAATTACACTTGAGCAGGATGGAAACACCGTATTAGGAAGAAAAATAAAATTTTCAGAGGTTTCAAGCGCAACCATGCAGTGACGGTTAACGCTTCCAACCCTCGTCACCAAGGCGAAGCCTGCGTACACGTCCAAACTCCAGACAAGTCAATCCCACAGGCTTATCTGTGTCGTCCAAACGATGGCACTAACCATTTGCCTCCTGACAGAATTTTTTGATCGACTCAGCAGCTGATTTACGGCTTCAACTTCGGAGTTCAATCTCCTCAACCTCCTTTTGTACCAGACTCTGCTGGCTAGCAACAAAGACCGATTTATTGCCCTGTTGAAATACTACGGGACACAGACACTTTCTAAAAAAATAACATATATAGCCTGGTATGCAAAGGACTAACCATTTATCTCATGTTTCATGTACAGAACAATCTCTTCAACCTTTTATAAATAAAACGCCTTTCTGTATAGTGTTTTTATTGTCTCAACTTATGCAGCTTATTGCTTGGATAGAGTAAATCTAAATTGTGCATTTAGATACTACTCGCACTGTGATAGCTTCGCAGCATTTGCAGATTTTCTTCCTGACGAAGACACTAATTATTACTTCCACAAAGGAGGTTATGATTCTACCCAGTTTATCTGTCTGTTTGGCTGTTTGTCTGTTAGTAAGATAATTCAAAAAGTTATCGACGTATCTTTACGATATTTACAGTGTTTTTTAGGTTTGTCGAGTCTATCTGACTGTTTGATGTCTGTCACCAAAATAACTTGAAAAGTTATGAACGAATCTTCACGAAATTTACAGGATTTTTAGGTATGATATATTAGTATCAGATGATTAACTTCTGGTGAAGATCCATTCAACAGTGTGTGTGTTAGTTTATCTGCCTTTTTCTTTGTAGTACAGTAACTCAAAGAGTTAGTAACGGATTTTTATGAAATTCACATGAGCTGTTAGGTATACCACGAAGAGTAAATGTCCAAATTTTTCAGATGATCTGTTTGCTCGTTTGTTTGTCCCTGTGTTTGATTTTATGCTTGTATGCAAAACAACTCAAAACGTAATGAATGAACTGATTTCATAAAATGTGCATACGTTGTAAGTCTATCACGAAGAGTAAAATATTTCTATTCATGTTTTGGTGGGGATCGGCTAAGCTGTTTATGTTTTTCACTAATGTCTGTTAGATTGTTTATCAGCAACATAATTCACATAATTCGAAAAGTTAAAATCGGATCATCAAGAAAATTACAGAAGCTGTTATAACTGCAAAAAAACACAAATGACCGTATTTTAGTGTTGATAATCAGGAAATCGTAGTCTCAGAACCAATTTGAATTTCTTGTTGACGTGGCCTTACTCGGCGGAGGTGTGCGCTCTGAGAGTGTTCTAGTTTGACGTGTGCCGAAGGCTTGGCCTAATAAATATGAGTCGATGAAAGTCTCGAAATTAACCAGCCCACGTCGAACCACGTTCTCATTACAGAACATTGACTATAGTGGTGTTAGCTTTAGACTAAGACGCATTTTTCCCCCTAATGACGGCTGAAGCCAATTCATGCGGAAGCTTGGACGCAGAAAAAATCCTGTCCTTAATTAGGAAGATTTTCTTAACACCATAGAATAAAAAATACCAAGACGCCTTCTATTCTCAACGTTATTGAATACGGTGTTTTCCCTAGTAGAAAGGCACAATTAAATTATGAATTATATGATTCACATGACGCCTTTACGCCCTGGTTTATGTCACAAGAGAAAATTGAAATTTTATGCCTGGACCATATCATAGGTAAAATTTAAGCTTCTATGCACTTTCCTGAATGTCATCACAAGCTCCACTGCATCATGAAGACAGCACAGCCGACTACTGAATAATTTAATGGTGTAATAAACTTATTTTCTGAAGTAATGCTATAGTATAAACTGAGGGACATTTTCTGATCACAAATGCATGTGAAAAATTATGGTGTTTTCCATTGCAAAGTATTAATTAGTCTGCTGTCCAGTGGCGGTGTACATACGGAGTGCTTCTGAATGAAATCCAGAGATGCTGCATTTTATGACACACTCAAGTTCTGAAAAAAAAGAATCCCAGCAGCAAGGAGTTAACAGTATGGGTGAGCCATCGGTGACTTATTTTAAAACACCGGATTTGAAACACCAGTTTTTATCGTTCTACACTCGCCGGTTAAAATCCTCCCAAGACTTCATTTATTCTATTGAAATGCTAGAGCTCTTACGGAAGAAACACTTTAATCCCTGCAATACCAAAAAAACTCTAATTCCCAAAAAACATTCGAAGACTAGGGTGTTTCTTCCGAGAGAATATCCTTCCCTCCGTGCCGTATTTTTTTGCGTTCTTCACGGAATTTTTACGACTTCCTTTGGGAAGCTGATCCTTCCCTGAAGAAGATGTTGAAGATTTGCTACGAGAGCCCTTAGTCATTACGCAGCTGTCTGACCTCAACACCCATTCGTCTAGCGCCTACTAAAGTTACAGGCCAGACCAATAGGAGCTGAAGCCCCCGGGGGGCCGTTGAGAGACTGGATTGAAAATGATGTTCTCTTAGGTCAGATGCCCGGCTGGAAGATTGGGCTGCTGCAATGAGTGCGATGGGCAGTCGGCACACAGGCTGGTGCTGTTTTATATACGAAGAGGGGCTGAGTTGATGAAAAGCAGAGAAATTGCGGTGGAACGGACGATGCCAGAAGTTGTTTCTGACATTTTGTCAGTTCATATAAACTTTACACAGCGCGATTTAGAATTTATCGATACAAAGAGCATTGAATAAATGATTTCGAAATATATTATTACTTTTGGTGAATAGGAACTAGGGATAATAATTTCAACCGTAACTAGGGTTAACGATCTCGATATTAGTCGTTTAAATGAAGTAATTTAAATTTTTGTCATGTTTAAGACTACAATAACTATTAAAATTATATGATTCATCATTTCATTTGTCAATAATAGCAAAAGTGTCTTAGTTAATCAATTGAACTGCTCGCAAAGTACAACGAATTATTCTGCGGTCACACTATTTACCTCATAAATTTATTAAAATAGGCACTGTTTAATTTTCAACGGCATCCATTAATGGGAATAAAAGAATATCAAATTGGTTACCATGGGTCCCGGCAGAGTTTTCGCAGCTTAAAAGAGCAGCACACAACTTGCGATGAGTAAAAATTTGTCATAGTCCGATGGTTAGGTTTTATATAGGATAGTTTAGGCCTCCCAGTATCAAGCTATTCTAAGAGAGGAACAGGAAGGAACATATAGTATGTCAAGATGGATGTGAAACACATTCATGCACGAAGGTATTCCCACACAGGATCAGCGCGCAGGAGACTATCAAGTCGAGAAACAAGGGGGAAGAACAGAGGAAAGCACGATCAGGGGTTTGAAAGCTGAAGGAAGCAAAGTGGGCACGAAAGACGGACGTTCCGAAAGCCTAGCTAATGGCTAAAGTAACCTACAAGACCCTCCTGGAGAGGGAAGGGCGCTGCTTTCCATGACACCGGATGGGTGAACCTAAACTAACCTAACCTTACGGCCATGGTCCATCCTATACCCCCGAAGGACATTGTACGATTGGAGCCCGTTATAGGTAAAAGTTTTAAATTAACATTCCCTTGGCACAAATTAGTTATTGTTAGGAAGTTTCAGTCTGCGCTTCCGAGGAGAACGATATGACAGAGGAAAAAGCAGGGGACATATAGTATGCGAAGAGAAACGGAGTACCCACGCACCAAGGTGTTCCCACACAGGATCAACGTGCATGGCAACACACGTCGGTTGACACAAATTAGAATAGACACCGATACGGGATAAGTTTGCTCGCCGTATGCATCTAGAACGTAAATAAATCTGAAATCCATGTTCTGCATACCTATATGCAGAATCACATTCTCCACATATATATAGGGGTCTCGAAAAGTTCTTGGAGACAGGTAAATGACAATAACAAGCAAATAACAATTAGTTTTTGATATGTTACATTAAACAATGTAGGATAAGGTTTCAAAGAACGGAAATACACGATCATATTCGAAATGGCCGCCCTTCGCAGCCACTACACAGCGTAGCCACTCCTTCAACTGAACACACGCACGGTCATTTTGTCCCATGCCTTGACCAGAGAAGCTCTGAGTGCGGGAACACTTGTGTGGTTGGTGCGGCAGGCCTTTGCCTCCAATATGGACCATATGGAATAGTCAAATGGGTTGAGATCTGGTGATGACGGTGGCCAAACAAATCTCTTCAGCCCAAAAACCCTTGAAATTCCCTTTGACCCAATTTTGAATGATATTGGCCGTATGAGCGGGAGCCCGTCCTGCCGGAAAACATAGTCTTTGTTTTCAAACGCGTTTGTGATCTAGGAGACGACCTGAGTCTGTAGAAGATGCAAATAAACCCTGAATTTCACTTTGACGTCCTCTACAATGAAACTGAGAATGGTCTTCTGTCCATCACAAGTCACACCCGCCCATATCATGCACGACGTCTGTTTCTATCTTTTTCCAACTACCCTGATGTTGGGAAGAATATTTTTATTATTCTTGGCAAATATTCTGTGATTTTGACGGTTGTTGGCCCTTTCCATCGGAAAAAAATTTCTCATCCGTCCAGATGATGGGACACTGCGTGCCAGCAGAGAGAAGATGTTTTACTCTCTGAAGACATTTCAGTCTTGTGGCGTTGTAGAGGAGTTGTCGTTGAACCTTTTTTACATGACTGGACCCCTACGTTCAATGTACTATTTAAAAAAAAAATTCTTATTTGTTTGTTATTGTCATTTTCCCGTGTCCAAGAACTTTCCGAGACAACTGTATATTATGTAACTTGGAAACGCATTATATCTAAGAAAAGCCAGGGATCTACAGTATTCATATTCAGTAAATATTGAAGAAATAACATTCCCTACACACATATTCTGCGTCCTGGAAAAGGTGCGGATGGAGGATATGCATGCTTTGTAAATACAAAGCGTCACGTTCCCCGCACATTTCTTCATTAACTTGAAGGAACACAAATTAGTAGCTTGCCGTGGGCTCGTAAAGTGGCTTCCCCTCAGGCCTGTAAATGGTGAGCGCTTAAACCAAACTTGGCCTCCTGGTGAATTTTTGGCTCTGATGAAACGCACAAACCCAAAAACGCTGTTGCTCGATGATTACAAACGCTTACTGATGTGAAAAGCTTAACCTTTTTGGGCCTCAAGCCCACCTTGTTACTGGGAATGCGGCCATATTTTGGCATCAAAAGAGGCACACTGGCAGCTGCAGAGGACTCGAACTGGGTGGAAAAAAGTGAGAGAGTGAGAGTTGGTGTGAGTTTGGTGAAGTATTGCGTAGCAGGGAGATGCCAAGATCTTTTTTAGGGAGCCGGTAAACTCATCGAGTGGTAAATTCATCGGATAATAAATCAATCGCGGTGAATGCATTGGATAGTAAATTCGTCGAACGCTAAATTGATCCAATAGTAAATTCATCGCAGAAAATTATCGAATGGTTAATTCATCGAATAGTAAATTCATCGCAGAAAATTATCGAATGGTTAATTAATCGAATAGTAAATTCATCGCAGAAAATTATCGAATGGTTAATTAATCGAATAGTAAATTCATCGCAGAAAATTATCGATTGGTTAATTCATCGAATAGTAAATTCATCGAATAGTAAATTGGTCGGATAGCGAATTGGTCGGATAGCAAATTAGTCGAATGGCAAATTCATCGAATCTTAAATACATCTAATCGTAAATACATCTAATTGTAAATTCATCGAGTGGTAAATTCATCGAATGGAAAATTCATCGAATAGCAAATTCATCGCAGAAAATTATCGAATGGTTAATTCATCGAATAGTAAATTTATCGAATAGTAAATTTATCAAATAGTAAATTTATCAAATAGTAAATTGGTCAGATAGCAAATTAGTCAAATGGCAAATTCATCGAACCGTAAATACATCTAATAGTAAATTCATCGAGTGGTAAATTCATCGAATGGAAAATGCACCAAATCGTAAATTTTTCGGATAGTAAATTCATCGAATAGAACATTCATCGAATAAAACATTCATCGAATAGAACATTCATTGAATAGAACATTCATTGAATAGAACATTCATTGAATAGAACATTCATTGAATAGAACATTCATCGAATAGAACATTCATCGAATAGAACATTCATCGAATAGAACATTCATCGAATAGAACATTCATCGAATAGAACATTCATCGAATAGAACATTCATCGAACATGACGTTCATTGAATAGAACATTCATCGAATAAAACATTCATCGAATAGAACATTCATCGAATAGAACATTCATCTAATAGCACATTCGACGTGATAAATTCATCGTATAGTAAATTCATTGAATGGCAAATTCTTCGGATAGTCAATTCTTTAATGGTAAATTAAGCGAATAGTATTACTATATTCAGAAGCTTAAGTCTCCGTTTCCACAACAAAGATGATATCACAGAGGAAGAAAAAAGGGAGATATAGCATGACGACAGACACGTGGAGCCCATGCACGAGGGTGTTCCCGCACAGGATCAACGTGCATGGAAACAGCAAATCGGGAAAGAAGAGGAAGAACAGATGAAGGAAAGATCAGTAGGAGTGTGAGATGGGAAGGAAAAAAGTGGGTACGAAAGGCCTAGCTAATGGCTAAGGTAACCTACAGGGTCTTCTTGGGGGCGCTGCTCCCTATAACATTGGATGGGCGAACCTAAACTAACCCTATGATCTGTGGCCCATCCTATGTTCCCTGAGGAGTAAGCGAATAGTAGATATTTCACGGTAAACTCATCGAATAGCAAATTCATCAACGGTAAATTCTTTGAATGGAGCTGCATAAGCTCGTGAAACTTCTTTCCGCATTTTTTGGCCGTCCTACAGGGTGTTGTACGATTTTAGCACCTGGAATGGCCAGCAATTCTGTTAGGTTAAGGGCCAACCTGAATTTGATATGTAGATATGTTATAGGAGTACATGGCTAGCATCAGAGTAATTCTATGATTTTGTCAATGACTAAAAAAAAAAGATTTATTTCCCACGCTGTTGCATAAGCACGGCTTGTGACCTTTTTTATAGACCACTGCTTCCATATTAGGAGCATGGTTCCACCATCAGATATGTTCGATAATGGAGCTCCAGGTGCAGTCAACTGCCTTGGGTCGATAAAGTGCCCGGGCTGTAAAAATTTAATATCTTTGATCGTTGCGCGATCCTCGTGAAATTTCTTCAAGCAAGCAAAGGTTAAAATTGTCGCGCATCTGGCAGATGAAACCGCCAAATGTCGTAAACTTATACCATGCACTAGAGCATAAAATATATATACACTATTGAACTCTGCATTTAAATGCTGTAACAGAAAATATTAACATTGCGTACACTACGCGCGATTGGGTTAATACATATGTAAAAAAGTAAAATTACACTGTTTCCGCAGCCAGGCACTTGAGAGCACAAAATATCTGATGAAAACTTCACTTATTTCTTCAAAAAAGCACACCGGTATATCTACTATAGTAGCTACCAACTTAAGGAATAAAGTGCCTCCATCTCTTACAAGGTGTTACACGAAATAACAGGCAACTCATGTTCATTATATTGAAGGGACAAACATAATTAATTTAACCATGTCCAGCTGCGTGTCGTCTGCGATGAGAGGCAGTTAAGTGTACAGTGCAGTAGAGGCATCGACATTGGGCTCATGCGCCGAGCGAAATTACATCATAGATATGGCAATATTTATACTGTGTATAGTAATGTATTTACTAAGAGAGATACTGGCGTGCTATCACCCCTCTAAATAATCATGCAAGGCATATCAGTTTTATTAGTACTTACCTATACGTCGAGGCGAGAGCAGTGCAGAAGGCGAAAAATTGGTTACCACAATTGTGTTCGCTGCAACTCATGATAAAGATCAACAACACTGCAAAAAAAAAAAAAATAGCGTCATTTAAAAAAAAATTCTTCTTGTTTTTTGATCAACAGTAGTAGAAAGATTCGAAACATAATAGACATTCGATACAAGGTGAGCTATGGAACAGTGTGCGAACAGCAAAATATGTTCCAATGGCAGCTAGTATAGTGAGGTGCTGGACTGGTCCTGACGAAAATATTGGTAGCTAAACTTTTTGTCATCAACTAGGGGCCAGTTCCTGACATCACCTTGTATAAGTTAGTACAGCAGAAATTCCCTATTCAGGTGGCTCCTTACTCAAATTATGTTTTTCGACCTAATCGCCCCTAATTCGTGTTAATTTATTTTGAAGACCACGATTGGACGAACGATGGACGTTTACAGTGATTCATGTCAGAAGCCGTAGCGTAGTTAATAATAGGAGTATAATTAAGTTGGTGTTAAATTGCAGCATTGCCCTCTTTAGTAGTAACCGTAAATATTGGACATTCAGAGAGAAAGCTGACCGCATAAACCTCGAAGATTAATCAGATAGCTATAATGTGCAAGCATAAAATGATATAGTTTGAAAAAAATCAAATATATTGAATTGCATGTTCGAAAATGACAAGAACAAACTGATGTGCAACACAATCTCATGCCAGGATTTTTTTTTTCATTTTTCACGAACTCTGTGGCTCTCTATTGGCATCAGATCTTAAGCACACTGTGAAAGACAGTCGAAACATGAGAACGTTTCTCCCTCCCCTTCCGATTATGTTGGAGTGGGTAGGGTTTTGGCTTGCCGAAAATTCGATGGAAAAAGAAGTAGTAGTAGTAGTAGTAGGGTAACATGTCTAGTNCTCTATTGGCATCAGATCTAAAGCACACTGTGAAAGACAGTCGAAACATGAGAACGTTTCTCCCTCCCCTTCCGATTATGTTGGAGTGGGTAGGGTTTTGGCTTGCCGAAAATTCGATGGAAAAAGAAGTAGTAGTAGTAGTAGTAGTAGTAGTAGTAGGGTAACATGTCTAGTACCTGTCTACCATGCTACTAGTAGCCGTCCACTTGGCACTAAGAAACTTTCAGTTTGAAAACTAGCTGTGTTAGAAAGCCGTACATAGGCTTAAACTGTAGGCTAAGTAGTGACGCACCGTCCCAGAAAACGACCGGCGAAAAAAATATGAAACAGTAAAAAATGGTGGTGGTCTTCAGATTTTTTTGTGTTTTTAGTGAAAAATGTGAAAACAACCACAATTTTGTATTTTTTTCCGCCCACCATTTTCAGGGATGTTGCTGCACTACTTAGCCTACAGTTTAAGCCTATGTACGGCTTTCTAGCACTGCTAGTTTTCACACAAAGTTTTTTTAGTACCAAGTGGACGGCAACTAGCATGGTGGACGGGTACTAGACATGTTACCATATTCTCCTAGTTTAAGTCTCTCTACCTACAGAGTACACCGTGATCCAAAGAGAGGAAGAAAGAAGGGACATAAAGAATGTCAGGAGAAACGTAGAACCCATGCATGAGTCAACGCACTTGGGAACGGCAAGTCAGGAAAGAAGAGGAAGAACAGAACAAAGAATCATCAGTAGAGTATGAAGATAGAAAGAAACACACTGGTCGCGAGAGGCAGACGTCTCGAAGGCCTAGCTAATGGCTAAGGTAGCCTATACAGTCCCTGTGGCCGCTGCTCCCCATAACATTGGGTGAGCCAATCTTACAACCTAATCCCATGGCCCATCCCATGGCCCATCCCATGGCCCATCCCATGGCCCATCCCATGGCCCATCCCATGGCCCATCCCATGGCCCATCCCACGGCCCATCCCACGGCCCATCCCACGGCCCATCCCACGGCCCATCCCACGGCCCATCCCACGGCCCATCCCACGGCCCATCCCACGGCCCATCCCATGGCCCATCCCATGGCCCATCCCATGGCCCATCCCATGGCCCATCCCATGGCCCATCCCATGGCCCATCCCATGGCCCATCCCATGACCCATCCCATGACCCATCCCATGACCCATCCCATGACCCATCCCATGGCCCATCCTATGGCCCATCCTATGGCCCATCCTATGCCCCATCCTATGCCCCCTGAGGAAAAAGTAAAGGTAGCATCAACTTTGACTGCTCCCTCCACGGGGAAACCCACACGCACTGCAGCCGACGACGGGTCGCTAAAAACTATGGTGCATTTAGCGCAAGGTTCAACTTCCCGCCACCCTCCTACCGTAAAGTAAGTACCCCCACAATAGCTATGCACAACAAGTAAGCTTGCTGATTCAGCGCCCCGAGTGCTATGACAAAGACCGCTCACTTGGCCTGGGGATCGTCCCCGAGACCCTCAGCACAACTGTGCAGCACACATGGTCCGGTGCTACATATCGCTTCTCCACATCCATCAGTGCTTGTGCCCATAAAAAAAAAATAACTACCATCATGCATTCAGTTCTCTATAAGAACGTCACGAGATTTGCTACTTCAGCAACATTTTTGCTGATTCCATCGACTGTTCATTTTTGATGAGTTACCCCTACGCCTCAGCCAAATGGGTGGCTCACTGATGTATTCAGCTTTCTGTTGATTATTTTCTATTTTGATCAAACAGTGTAAGTAATGCGCGATTCGAAAAATAGCGTTAATAAGCTCAAAAAAACATAGGTTGAATCACCTTAACGCACAAAAATAATAATAATAAAAGAAATTGCTCTTTTTTCCAAATCTGTCTGTCCCAACTCTGTCCTTGCCATAATTGACCTTTTTTGGTTAATTAGTGTTTGTTTTTGTCACTTATGATGTATTTATTAATTAACGGTAGAGTCCAAAATAGTTTTGGTCAAGTATCCGATCACGTGATTACCTAGAAAATAAACAAAAGACTACGTAGCGCCACAGACAATCCTGTTCCGTCCTTATCCTCAGGCCCAAATGCGATTGGATCTATGACGTCACACTCTGGTTCGTGTAATATTCTGACACTGTCACACGATCGGTGCACTTCATCAAAACTATACACTGTACTGTGATTGGGCCCAGCGAGCAAAACTGGGAACTGTTGAGCCCCAGCATGCCCTCCCCTAAGCCTGGGCACCAACTTCACTAATCTTCTCAATGACGCTTGATGAACTTCAGGCTTGTGCATCGATTAATGACTCAACTACAAGATGCACTTCATTGAACGCCTGCTGCTGGGTGACTAATGGAGCTGAGGGCCTCGGCTTCCATATGCAGTGATACAGGCGAGCGAGCTCTACATACTGCAATAAGTCTTCAAATGTAGTGAAATGATAACCCTAAAGCGTCAAATATGAACTCCAGCTGCTATTGCAGTCTTAATTTTATGAGAGGTCCAATTTGGCTTCTCCTTTATGCAGAGTTATTGGAACTAACCAGTAACTCTGTATACCCCCTTTGCATAACTACTAAACGTTTGCGGGTTTCCCTCTCGACGGCCCCAAGGGACATTTACTTAGGCTGTCTCTAACTGCTATGTTTTGTTGCGGCAAGGGTAGGTGCGGTGGAAGTGAGTTAGTACATACGTTATTTGAACCTCGGTATACACATACAAATACCGAATTTCCAAAAGAAGAACAGAAATGGATATGCAGCATGCCGATAGAGACGTAGAACCAATCCAAGACGGTGTTCGCAAACAGGTTCAACGTGCATGGGAACAGCAAGTCGAAGTCGGAAAAGAAGAGGAAGAGCAGAAAGCAGCATTAACAGTAGGAGTNCCCATCCCATGGCCCATCCCATGGCCCATCCCATGGCCCATCCCATGGCCCATCCCATGGCCCATCCCATGGCCCATCCCATGGCCCATCCCATGGCCCATCCCATGGCCCAGCCTATGGCCCAGCCTATGGCCCATCCTATGGCCCATCCTATGGCCCATCCTATGGCCCAGCCTATGGCCCATCCTATGCCTCCTGAGACACCGCAGCTACTCCGCCATAGTTGGTGGAAATTGCACAGTCTCGGCTATCTCCCGTAATTATGAGGGAGTTTATATTCGCAACAAGATACTACTTATCTTTTCAGGCAATGTTCACACACATTAAGCAGTAGTCAAAATCACAGAAATGATTGTTCAAAGACTGCGAACATCTCCTGTATTTCGACTCACTCAACGGGCTTTAGAATACGAGTAGACAAAATTCTATTCTAGGAACCTATCTCGTTAACTGTTCTATACAATATTCCGCAAAAATACAGGGTGCTGTAGCTCGGCAGTCTCCGTACAGGAGACGTAATTGGATAGGCAATTAGTGATCATGGATATTTATGTACACACTTACGTTGCTTACGAAATTAAGAAGCTGCAGCTCTGCACCATCAACCGGAACCATCACTGCTTTGGAATTTTGAAGGAGGTCTCCAATTCACCACCATAACATAATTGAATTACCACTAAAATCATCACTACTGCGGGCACATGTACACCTATATATCTCTTTTCTTTCTTGAAAGAAGTATCGAGCACGCCACAGTCATTTACACACCAGCTGCACTCTGAAAGATTTTCTTGTCACTGCTGACATACCAAATGAACGGCCTTGTTAAGAATATTCTCTGACATTTTCACAGTAAAACGAGATAAAACACTAAAAAACTGAGCCTAATTTTCGTAACAAGGCTTACTATTGTAGGTATTTTACAGAGTTTGTAGGCTAGAGTTTTAGTATTACAAGACTTTTATGCAATTAAATATAGCCAGCGCAGGTTACTTCTTGGTTCGGTCCTGTTCAGAGAACTTCTAATGAAAGCTATGCTCGCCTTCATCTCATGCAGAAACATGATGCTGCTCGCATGCTAATCTCGTCAGTAGGAAGGCATCAGGGTATAATAGGCTTTTGCTGCTTCATTTCGGCAAACTGAAACGTTCTTAATTTGAAGTTGAACATTGTGGGATGCTGAGGAAATTTAAGATCTAGTCTAGCAAGCAGTGCGGTGTTTATTTCAGATGATAATCAGAAATATATACAGTTGATACTGCACATTACAGTCCAGTAGGCTGTACAGAATGCGATGATGTTAATTTATAACTTAGCACGGTGAACGGCTCTGTATTTAAATTGTAGTTAAATTAACATAGTGCTCAAATTAAAATCAAATTTATGGTTTATTAGGGTAAAGTCTGTGCACGTTCTATGTTCTAGTCTTGTAAGATGTTGACTTTAGAAATTCAATTCCATTTCAACAAGCTGTACGGCTTGCAATGCTTACTGCAACATAATAAAGCATTCAATAAAATTTTATTGATGAAAATATACGAAAATATTCTCACCAAGAAATTTCACTCATGCTATAACTTACTACGGTCAGTCCAAAAGTAATACCTCCTATTTATTTTCCACCAGCACCAGTAGGGATCAGAAGGTAATGCAAATGGCATTGTTGAGATGACTGAACATATGCACTCATGACCTAGAAATTTCATCTCTGTTGCAGATAGTGACGGTGTAACACTCGAAGAAAGCAATCCCTGTCATGGGCGTTCATTAGAAGCAGAGATCCGCCACCAAGGTCCCCCGAGCAGAAAAAGAGAACCAATCAAGCTCAAGCTGTATCGGCGGCTGGTGAATGTTTACGAAGCCGATGCAATTATTGATGTCAGTACAGTTACTAAATGGTTTCGTTAATTTCAAAGTAGCGACAGAGATGGGAGTGACAAAGTAGGCTCCGGGCACCTATGCACAGCCAACACTCCGAAAGCAAAGTGCGCCTCGATCAACTCAGCCGTACTGATCTTCGGATAACAGCGAATGAAATGCGTGTTGAGTTGGATGTGGATGTCGGTGCCCCTGAAATGATGTTTCTAAGATGCAGTAAAGTCTGTGCTACATGGGTTCCACAAATGCTCACGCAGGAACAAAAGGACCACATACGAGATGACTGATCAGGACATGTTGGATCGGTACGAAGCCGAAGGTGACGGATTCTTGGACCGCATAGTCAATGGTGACGAGACGACCTTTACGAGACGGAGTCTAAAAGGCAGTCGATGGAATGGCACTACTCATACTACCCAGCAAAGAAAACGCATAGGTGCATCTGCAGGGAAAGTGATAGTTACCGTCTTCCGGACCAGGAATGGCGTCATCCACTTGGATTTCTTAGAACCAAGGGCGACTATCAACTCTAACCGTTACGTTGAAACGTTGACCAAGCTAAACGCCCGGATAGTCAGGAAAAGGCCTGAGAAAAGGGAAACATTTCCTTTGCAACACAACGACGCCAGGCCATACAAAAGTTTGTAGACCACGGAACGCGTAACAAAGTTCTGCTGGATGATACTGTCACACCCACCACGTAGTCCGAGCTGGCACCGTCAAATTTCCACTTGTTCTGACTTCTAAAGGCGCATTAGATGGGCAGTGTTCCCCAGACAACAACGCCGTAATCGTAGCCGTGAAAAAATGGACTGCCTCGGTAGGCCTGAACTTTTTTTGACCAAGGCATGAAGGGTCTCACTCATCACTGGCAAAGTGCATTGAGAATGGTGGTGACTACACAGAAAAAAAATTGTAGAACACAAAAGATCGGTCATTTTAATGGTGCCACTTCTTCAAGTTTTTGAGTTAAAAAATAGGAGGCATTACTTTTTGCGCGACCATCATAAACTATATTTCTCTTGACAATAAGATTCCTACCTATATTCGGTAATAGATGGGCATTCGGTAATTGAGACATTACCCTATGTAAATCTCCAGCCATGGTACGCGGTGAAAGGCACACGTTTACCTGGCAAAAAAAAAACACAAATTACCGAGCCAAGGTTTGTTGAATCGTAGGAAACTGTAAAAAAGAGAAACACATTAGGAATAGGCGACACTTTCAGCTACTGATGCAAGAAAACGTGGTCCGCAAAACTGCATACCAAGTATTATATTAGTTACTCAAGCCTCCTGAGACACAACTAAGGTGATTCAAGATAGGAAAAGGAGGGCATGTAGTATGTCGACAGAAAGGTGGAACCCATGCGCGAAGATGGATCAACGCGCATGAGAACAGCAAGTCGGGAAAGTAAGATCAGTAGGAGTATGAAATCAGGAAAGAAGCAAAGTGGGCACGAGAGACAGATGTCCAGAAGGCCTAGCTAATGGCTAAGGTAACCTACCCAAACCCCCTGGGAGCGCTGCTCCCCATAACATAGGATGGGCGAACCTAACTAACCTAATGCTATGGCCATCCTATGCCCCCTGAGGGGCTGCACACTAGTTTTCTGATATTTATCTGCTCTACACGAATATGAGATTTTCAACCGTCGCAAATCAGTAATTTAATACCTAGTTTTTGCACATAAGTGTGTGTTTTCAACGGTATTACCTAGCGTGAGTCAAATAATGAGCAGTTGTCGTGGTGAGTTATGCATTAACAGCAGCACTTGTTTGTAAGACTTGCTTTTATTAACCAAAGAGGTGTTCATTCGATATAACCTTTTTGGCTAGCTACATGATGTGCTTTTGGTAGGAAGAGTTGCCCAACTATGTTCTTTGTTTTTTAGGTCGGGAAAGTAATGTTAGGCTCGTTTCATTTTTTTTACTTAAGACGTGAAGCGCTCAGGTTTCTAACACCAACATAACGGCTGTTCGGTGTGGTAACTTTCATAGACAATTTTTAGAGAAAGATCAAGGTTTCTGATGCTTCTCAAGGTGAAAGTGATGCAAAACAGATAAATATCTAAATGAAATAGTTCTAAAAAATGGTTTAGAATGCAATACTTTGCTGCGAGACCGCCCAGATTCTAAAAATTGACAAAATATAAATTATTGCACCCTACTCCTAAAATTTCACCCAAAGGGCCGGTGAGAACGCCGCATTGGGTCGAGCGGATGGGTGGTCGAGCGTCCAAACGACTACGCGTGTGTCGATAGGCGCAACGACCTGTGCCTCCTCTCCATTCCCCTACCCTCTCGGCCCCTCTCCATTTCTGGCTAAACAAAGGAGGAATTAATGACGCTCGTCTACTAGCAGACTATAATGATATTCAAATGTTGAAATCGAAGATCTGTAAGGCGCACTTACCCTAGTCCAGACTCGCAAATTTTGCAGAGTCACAGGTATGAAAAATGAAATGCAGACAGTGGGATAACTTGCTCAGTAATCCTATTTTTTTCTTCGAATTTCTGCTAAGTTGGATCACCATGAGCTCTGAAAAATTAAATAAAACGAAACAAAGTACAATCTGGCTTTTAGGATAAAACTTACAGAGTTGCTTTAGACGCCTTCACTGCTAAGATTTCAAAAAATACAGCAAATGAATTTTCTCCCATCTGCATGCAGCTTCAGCTGGTGGTGGAAAGACCAACAAAGCGAGCAAATAGGCATCAAATGTATATTAGCTATAACACATTGAAATTTTGAACAGCGTTTTATGCTTGAATTTGGATTAAAAACACAGTTTTTAGTTTTGGTTTTCGAAGAATTTGCGTACCAAAGACGTACACAGCTCAGAAAGCACGGCGGCGCGCTGTTGACTTCCATTTCGCGAAGAGCCGAAACGCAAATCCCGCAAAACGGAAAAAGCAAAGGCGAGGGAACGTCCGGACGGGTCCGTATTTTGTGGCTTGGCTATCCTGACGAGGAGGAATAATAATAAAATAAAGACATCGCTGGCTTGCCCAGCTGTCAAATATGACTACGTGTTCTGTCGGAAATGCCAAAACAAACACTGTACTAAAAGAAAATGGTGTAGTTACCAGCGCACTTTTGTGAGGCTCTGAACATGTCAGGTTTTTCTGTACTGGACCCTTCCGCCGGTAGATCAATGACGTCTTTATGCCATATTGTGAAGAGAATACTGCCGACAAAGTTCATTTTTATCCATTAACCCTACTCTCCGCGTCTACTCTAGAAGTCTACTCTCACCTGGACTCTTCACGTCTACTCTACAAGTCTATTCTACACGTCTACTCTACAAATCTACTCTACAAGCCAGCTCTACAACTCTAAGGTACAAGTCTATTCTACACGCCTAGTTTACACTTCTACTATTTTCATATTTTCATAAACAGCGATGTATTTCATTTAAACTCGAGAAACTAAACGCTCGTTTGATTGGTAGGTGAAATCAAGCCTTCGCGGCTTGATTAAATTTTGTTCGGGACTTCAGGCATATGCGCTGGCTTCCATCCGTTGAAGAGAATTATGAGGCGTTAACCCTCTATCGATGACCCTTGAGACTTCCGCAAACTGAATTTTGCAACGGAAACTGGAGTTGTCACCTGTTCCAAATGTTATAAGGTTGCTTCTAACACCTGGAACACTACGCAAAGTGGAGAAGCCCATTCTCCTGTCTCTACATAGCCAGACTAGTCAAACCTCGAAGTCCTAACTTCGCGACTAATGGAACGAACTCTCAATTTATTAATGACTTATGTTTGCATTTTGGACTAGCTACCGGCTTAGGTTAAAGTGGCACAGAAATTAAACAGAACCTAGAAAAAAAAACAGAAAACTCCTGAAACGGAGGCCCTTAAAACTGAGAAACGCCAGAAACACAGACTGCATAGATCTCTTTCCGCAGTAAGTTGCAGCAACAGGCGACATCATAGTGGGAGCAAATCCTGTACCACAAACAAGAACAAAAATAAGCTCAGTTACAAAATTATTCCTGTCAATCGTGACGGCTGGTACTCTAGTATTAAATAACCTGCACAAAAAGTGTAGTAAAACTTAACTGGAAGTATATTCAACTGGAAGTATATTCAAGTATGTTTCACGATTTCTATGAGTTCAGCAAAAAAAAAAATTATGAATGCAAAACTTGCCATCTCGTAACTGAAACTCCTCCCAAAACTTACACAATATACCTGTCTGCGTTCTAGGAGTTTCACTGTAGAGTCTTCACGAAGAGAAACGAAAAATTCTTCTTCGCTGTCGCTGCATAATGTGAGTCGGAGATGAAAGCGAACTTCAATTACTATTTATTGCGTCTTGTGTTTTGATTACACAAATCACTCGCAGCACAAAATGTGTATTTCTTTTCTATACTAAATATATCTGTTCATTTAACAGTTTGAGAGCAGCTGAATCAAAGCTTAAGTGGCAAGGAGAAGGACGAGGCTCCTGCTGCATTAGTTAAGTTGCTCCTAGAGCGGAACGGGAAATACCTGAAAGTTTGAAATGAAAAGCAGGAGTTGAAACGTTGTGGGAAGAAAGAACGAGTGTGGCATGAAACTGTACATAATGAAAGAATGCTGTCATATACTGGTGGCAATGGTTAATCAGTTTCTGGAAAAAAAAAATAAAACTTCGCAAAGACGATTTGGAAAGTCTGTGACAGCTCGAGTTTATCGTGCTCTTCTAAACCATTCTAAACAGTTCTTAGATTAGGGTGAAGGAAAACGCTTGAAGCTTGTGAATGCGTTCAAATTGCCATCAAAAAGATAAAAAATTAAAAATACACGCTTTTGATGCATGCGGGTGCGATTACATCGACAGTTGTTTCTCTTTCTTCCCTGCAACCGCCGATACTCATGAGAGGGAAACAAAAAAGTCGAGTTGCGCTATCACTCAACATGTGCTCATCAACTGGAGTGCCGGGAAAAAAAACACGCGAAGTAATTTCGTGGGATGGATTGTGGCCGATTATTTTGTCAACTGCCTGCGAGCTACGCAGCGCATCGTTGACAAGTGTTTACTCAGAGCATTGCACTACTCGTCAACTTATTCTGAACCGTTGCTTTAAGTAAAATGTTGACGCTATGACAAGAAATGAAAAGAACGTTAACTAAAATACAAGAAGCAGCTCTGCATTTTTTGGCTGTGGCATTAGTAGTGATGTCGAACAACACCAGTATATGTCTCGTGTAAAGAGCACCTCGAGGACAGAGGTACTCTGCCGAAAGGGGAGTCAGTGCAAACAGTTTGATAATAGCTAAGTTCCTAACAGAGGATAGGTTGCATTTCTGGGTTAGTCTTGCCTGTGTAACAGAAATAACACTTTTTTGTGCGTATCATACATATCATGCAGTAAAGGGTAAAGGTTTCTACCAGGAAGTTTGGATTTTTCCTGACTCAACTTATCTAGATACAATCCAGTTCGAAACGAAAAAATTGAAGCTACAATTACGATGTCGTCGACTGGGACAATCCTTTTTATTATTATAATTAAAATTTCTCACCAAAGCATCAAGCGATGAGCATAACCAAAGCTAAGTTTTGATTAAGCAACCCCAATACGCGAAAAAGAGCTTCTTTGAAGAATCCCGGGAAAAACATCTACAGCTGACTTGAATGCCTGCAAACTAACGAGGCTGAACACGGATCTCAGCTCTAAACTTCCATGCTAGTGCCGTTCTGTATATGAAGCACTGACCGAACTGACAAAAAGGGCACCTAACCGTCTCCAAGCTCAAGGGATGGGTTTCAACCGGGCTCGACCACAGCTCTTGTGTTTCTTCCAATGACACTGGAAGCAGGAACAGAGGAATGTAACCAATATCCCTCATTACTGAATAACTTATGGAACATACAAAGGGACAAGTTGCTAGAATATTTTAGGTACACAGCGGACTGGCCGGACGGACAAGTCGTCGAGCAGACGAAGATGACGAGCGGCAGCGGAAGCCCAGACAGGAGCAAAATATTCCAACAGAATGAATAAGAAAACGTAGAAGAATCTTCGGACTACACACAGCATGAACCTTACGCAGAATCTTACAATATTACTAGAAGCTCGTGAGACCAGACGCCTCACATACGCTTCAAACGTGAGTTTGTCATCGAAGAGGCCACAGAGTACCTCAAGAGACCCTGATTCCTGCAGAATAGTGTTGACTATCTCAAGAGCAGATGCCGAGGTAACAGAGGACCGACTGACGGTCATCGATTTAGTTTTATCTCTATTCAATTTCACATACCAGGAGAAGTAAAATGCGTGAATACTAGACAAGTCTTTGTGAGGACTGAGGTACAGCTTCAAGCATGCCAAGGGTTCGAATCTTCACTACGAAAGTGGAGTCGGCATAATTGACCATAATGTTCTGTAAGGTGGAAAGTATATCGTTTGTGTGCAATGCAAACAAGGGATTCACAACAGATATATGTACACTAAACCACCCTGACAGCTCCACTCACGTAACCATCCACAAACAGAAATAAATTCTCGTGCAATTGACAACACTATTCCCTCCGTACCAAAAGATTCATCGAGATAAGCTAGTTTCCTTAGTTTCAACTGACTAGAAGCTTCTGAGCCATAATCGCTAGTTTCACTTTTTTTAAAGGGAGGGTCTGATGCACATGAAAAAAAAAAGCGCTTATCCTAACTCAATTTTTGGTAGCCTCAAAAAGTTGTTCTGTGATTTTAGCTTCTAAGGCGGTCGAGAACTCATTTAGGATACCCATGAGAGTGTTTCGAACACAATCTGACTCCTAAGCATTGCGTAATCGGCTTGGAACTGACGTCAGAAAGTTGCACCAAAGTGTCAAAACTAACGCCCATGATGGATATGAAAGAGACCGCGGTAACCTCTTTACCGTCTACACGTTGCATTAAATAATTTTCATGCGAACAGCCCTAATTGAATGTGAGCCCTAAGATCCATTTAGATAGAAAAAGTCGAGCAAATGAAATTGGCCATATATTGGATAACTGGCAGTAGACAGGTGAGCAGGCCCATTCCTAGAGGGCTTCCAGGTCTAACGCTCCTGCCCTGTTAGAGCTATTGCCATTGAGTCAAGATAATTTAGGCAGCTAGGGAAGAAAAGAAAATGAAAACATAAACAATTCGTTCCATTGACCACGCTGTATAATTGCCGGTCAACTCTTGCTTTGTACGTGCAGCATCGATAATATTTTCTCCAATTACCATAGTAATCTCAAATAAAATAAACTGTTGATGGTAAACCAAAGAAAGCATTTAATAGTAAGGAACACACTTGCAAAACTGTAGCCCATCGGTAAAAGACAAATTAATTGGATTTAATTTTAAGCCCTTTTGGGGCCTTCAAATTGTTGATTGTCGTCTACCGATTACATGTGTAGGCGAAAGTGTGCTTATTGCTGATAGAGACATATTCCCTGCTTTATCACAAACGGCCCAACTATAAGATAGTTGATTCAACTTTCCTTTTCCAAGTATAGCCTCTACATTTAAGTAATATGAGGGGACTGTCAAGTATTTTATAGTCATATGAATTAGCCCAAAAAGGTGTGATTGTCACCACCAATTGTCTCTTTGGTATCTAAAATTTACACCCTCTCAATTTAACATATCAACAAGGCAGGCGATTCCCGGTTACGCCATTTTGAAGTTCAGGAGAAATTTTAATCTTGCTTCGCTATATTAGCTCCAACAAGTCAAATTTTGCTTTTCCTCAAACTATTGGATTGGACAGATCACGTTTTATGATTTATATCACGCAATCCCAATTTGTGAAACTTTTGAATATTGCAAATTGCAACATACAATTGAGCAATTTATACCGAGTTATTTTTGTTACTTTCCAAATTACAAAGAACAGCAAGAATATAAATATCCAGTATATTTGATTTCTCCCTTCACAGTATGAATTTCTAAATTGAAAAATGTCACCCCTTCATATTTCACAAGTTTAAATTAGCAAAGTATCCTCATCCCGCCTTCTGAATTCAAAGAATTTTAACTTTTGTCTATAGATAAAACGCTAAGTAAATAAAGTGAGGCGTTTCTTCCAAGCTCCAGCAAATTCCAGGTTGTACCAAGATCTTGAGAATATTCAGGCAAGAAACCTTGGCTCGTCGTTTTGAATTTCCGGATTTCTCGGTTTATTAGTCAAGGAGAAAAAATTACGTCCGTTGTAGATGGCCCAGTGTGTCGCGTTGCAGGAACTGCAATGGATCTGAAGAACTTGCTCAAAACTTGGCCCAACTTTGCACACTGCAAAGCCGATGAAAAATAACGCGGGTGCACTGATGGAAGTAGCGAATTTTTGCTTCATGCAGAGCAAATTTTCCCCCGAGGCAAAAAATCTCTTAAGATCTTTGCGAGCCACTCAGAATTCGTCATCGTGTCAAAGGGAAAAAATTTGGGTCATTTCAAAAATTTATAGAGTACAGCAAACTGGAGACCGCGGTCGGTTCCATTAGGTGCGGCACAAAGTGTATCCTATCAGCTCTTCACCCTAAAGCACAGACAAGTTTGTGAACGATACAAATAATGCTATAAATGCAAAAACTGTTGGTCAGTTCAGGCATTTCACCTATCACTGGCAATACTAAGCCATTATTAATATTATTTTCTTTAAGTCTACGAATTTGGACCTAGTGCCTTATTGTTTAGTGAGTGTATTGCTGTGCATGCAACTAGCCTTCTATTCCCACGGCAGGTCGGTTTCGGAGAACAACACTTAATCCTAAACTGATAGACCAAAATTTGGTGCCTCGTTCGAAGGGCATTTTTTTAACGTAAGAAAACCGCCCACTTGGTGGTTTAAGGGTTAAAACCGTGCTGCCAAAGAAGGGCTTTCGTAGCAATAATATTATGGAAGTAATCGTGGCGACTTGCCCGGCGATTTATTTGTTAAACCTTCCTCTACTGACGACATCTCTAGATACCTTCATCTGTTTTTGTCTTGTCTGTTTGTTTTCAAAACCAGCGTTACGTTTCTTTTGTGTAAACTTTACCAGATTTTCAATATATGCACAGTCTTAAAGCATTTCCGGTTTTTGTTAAAACTTGGAAGTTCACAAAGAGAGGAGCTTTTATGCTCAGTAATTCACATTTCCTATTCAGGCATATAAAAATATGCGCAGAGTTTACTGAATGAAAAGGTTAGCTACAAAGACCAAATACAACGTCGGATTCTCGTAGCAAGAATATTGTTCAAAACGAGATGTACGAAGTACGCAGGTTCGTATAGGGTTACCCACTATTCCTCCCAATTTATTGTCCATCGTTTGCTGCATTGAGTCCAAAAGCAGTCAGCTGATTGCCTTGCGTCATGCTTTCAGCAAAAATTCTGTCATCTTCGACATGTAGCTAAAATTCAACAGCGGTTAACAACAGCAGAGGAACTTATTATCCACCCATGTCAATGATTCACGACACGACATAATCTATTACAATACCTAACTACAATACCGGATGATATAGTTTTTTTATTGCATTTCTCTAGAAAAAATCGAGTGTAATAATTGTAAAACATGACTCTATTGTATTCTATTGCAGGTCTCTACAAAAATGTCTTGTACAACAACAAATAAAGCGGCGTGCTCACTAGAGGCGACAGCTTCAACTTCACTAGGTGGGGAACATTCTCAGGTCAGCATCTGTATGCGCGAGAGAATGGGCTTGTCTGTTGGTATTAACGCTCCACAGCTTTTTGAAACTCTACCAAACATAGGTACACAATAGACATAATATTAGATATCTGTCTTATAAATTCTTCATGTTTTGCGGTTGTTTGTGCAGTTCAAGTGGCTACAACTGCAGCAATTATTATTATTATTATTTTGGATCGTAAGTTTTTTTTTTTTCGCTCGACAACGCAATGAGTTATAATTCATTCAAAACGATAATTATCGTTTTGGTGCTATATTAAACATCATATTTCATTTTGTAACTTTCTCTTGCTTCATATGTAGTTATGGGTTTGATTTTAAGAGACTAATATTTGCATGTATAGAGGTTTACAAGAGCGGTTAACCTACTAACTATCGACAATGTTTCAACTTTCAGCTATGTACGTATACAATATGGACGTGTGCATTCAGAAGATTGGCGTGCCCACTGAATTTGTTCAAGATAATCGCATTCGATGTTTGTCGCATGCAAACCGCTTAAATTCTTATAAAACTGGGAATAATGCTACCCTTACATTTATTTTACTGAATAATCAATCGAAATCGGTAATAGCCGATTGTTTAACAGTGTATTGGTCCGGCCATGCCGTCATACATGTATTCATTTATAATTAATTACCTCCGCCAAGGAGGTTATGTTTTCGTCTTGTTTGTCTGTCTGCCTGTGTGTTTGTCTGTCTGTCACCAAGATAACTCAAAAAGTTATTAATCGATTTAGATGAAATTTACAGGTATTGTTAGGTATGTTAGGAGGAACAGATGATTAACTTTTGGTGAAGATATGTCCATCCGTTTGTTTGTTTGTTTGTCTGCCTCAGTTTTCTCAATGCCATAACTCAAAAAGTTATGTATTTATTTTAATAAAATTAACATGAGCTGTTAGGTATATGACAAAGAGTGCATGACCAAATTTTGGTAATGATCCGTTTGTTCGTTCGTTCGTTTTTTACTGTTTTTAATTTTATGCTTGTTAGCACAATAACTCAAAAAATAAAGAATGGATCTTTATGAAATTTATAGGCATTGTCAGTAATGTTAAAAGACATAAATGATAAAATTTTGGTGCAGATCGGTTGGTTCGTTTGTATGTTTGACTCATGTTCGTCATTACGTTTGTTAACAGTATAACTCAAAAAGTTATGAACGGATCTTCAAGAAAATTGCACAAGCTATTATTACTATCAAAAGGCATAGATGATTAGATTTTGGAGTTTATACAAAGAAATTTAGGGTTTCAGAGTCAACTTGAATTTTTGCTACCGTTGCCTTACTTGGCGGAGGTATGCGCTCTCAGAGTGCTCTAGTTTATAGTATTTAAAGTTCAGAATTCAATCCAATACACAACGTAATAAATATTATGCTGTGTTTTTTACTGGTTTATATATTTATGCATTGATCGATTTGAATCAGTCATATCGCGTCTCCGATGAAAATGGAGACGGAGCACAGGCCTGGTTGCAGACTGTGGAAACTCTGTCATGCTCTGTTGACTCTGTCATGCTCTGTTGAAAATGGAAGAGCAAGATCTTGGACCAGGTTACAGATGATGACTAATAATTATAATCAAGCCTCAAAATTGCATGCACTTCTTGCTCTGGCAATTTCTTTCTTTGATGATACAGGTTTGCGTTGCATGAAGAAAGTTTCAATTGAAGTAAAATTACTGGGTATTAATGACGCAGAATTGCAGCTTATATTTTGAGCAGTGAGTGTGTACCTGTTAAAAGACTTTACTCCATTACTTGTCGACAACGAAAGTAACAGCCGCACATGCTACTCGCCAGAAAGGGAACTGAGCGCTCTTTCTTCCCTGGTCATTACTGTTGTAGTTGCAGTGCAACCTTTCAAAACAAATAAGCAACGTATTGTATGATCAGTTAATCAGCTTCATCGCAAATTCTTAGCATTCATTTCTGATGGCCGGCGAAGCAAGTACCGATGATTTTTCAGATTTTCAGGTACTCCTCTGCTGCTGGCTAAACACGTCCCCATTCACCCCTGCCGAGCATATATTAACGTCATATTTTTAAAGGGTGAATATTGAAAAGATGCGTTTGCGCAAGCTTACAAAAAACTCTCAAATTGAATTTATTAAGGAATGGTAAACAAGTGTCCAGAGAAACTTCTGGTTTCCGTTGGCAGCCATGTTAGAAAAACATTCACACGGATTGGATCACACTGTACCGTGGGTGCTATTGTTAATCATGGAGTTAATAATAATAACAATGAAAGCGCTCTGAGCCTTAGGTCGCGGGATGTGACCCGGCGCCAGAGTGTAGATCTGAACATCACTCAACCGATCCAATCTGGGTCGTGAAATCCCCTCGATAATAATAATAAAAAAATTTCATGATAAAGAATAGCTCTATAAAATTAAGGCCTATTCACACTTCAATCTTTTTCTGCTCTACGTTCATACTTCACAGTGTTCTAATGCGTTGCCGTTGTTATTCAGACAAAGGAAAAGTACGCAGCTTTACGAGTTTGAAGTGGCCACAAATTAAAAAAAAAATGCAAAACAAACCTGTGACACTTGCTGCGCGAATGGACTGGATTAATTGCTAGCATTTAAACAAATCTTTTAGTGAGCACAGTTGAGTTTACAGGGACACGACGAAGCATCCGATTGTTTTAAAGTACGAATGTAAAACAAAATACTGACGTGTAAATTACCATTTTGTTAGCTGTTCTCTTGAATGAACAGGCTTTTAAAAGTTTACGACGATCAGTTTTTACAGGATCTGTTTTGCTGAACACCCTGTATTTTTGTCTTTAGCTGAAGGGTAATTACATATTTCAATATAACTTTTTTGAGATGGGTTTATGGTCTGTGGAACTTAGCTGTTACAAAAAAAAAAAAAAAAAAATGAAAAACCCAGCGTTTTTTTGGGGACAACCTAAATATATATATATATATATATACGTGTCAAGAATTTAATTTCATGGTACTTGTAAGACTTCGTAAGAAGTACTCATCATCACTGAAACTACCCAGTGACCTGGAATATCAAGCTTTCCCGTGCTTCTGCGCTGTGGGAAAACATATTTTTGAGACGGGTAAAATCTCGTTAAGGAAATTCTAAAGTAACTTGACGCTGCCATTTAAATTTTCTGAATTCGTGTCAAGGAGTGCCGACGTCGGACTGTCAAAGGGCACACTTCTTTGGTCCACCTCGACTACAGAGTGGAAATGCAATTATGTAGCGTCTTTCATCCTGCGAGTTCGTTGCCGTCCTACTGCTATGTGTATGTTCCTATTCAGAATTTTTAAAATGTCAAAGTTCCATGTGCTATATACGGTTTGGAACTGATATTGCATTACGTTGGCTTGTAGTGTATTAGTTACCTTTGCGAAGGAGGTTATGTTCTTTTCGTGTTTGTCTGTCTGTTTTACTGTTTGTTTCTTTGTCTGTTACCGATATGACTCAAAAAGTAATTGATGGATCTTTACGAAATTTACAGTGATTGTTAGGCATGTTAGTAGTGAAGATCCTTTCAACCGTTTGTTGGTTTGTCTGCCGCTTCTTTGTCAGTGCCATCACTCAAAAAGTTAAGGAGGGATTTTTGTGAAATTTGCATGAGTTGTTACGTATATCACGAAGAGTGAAGCATCAAATTTCTGTGATGGTCTGTTACTCTATTTGTCTTTATGCTTGATTTTATGTTTGCTAGCAAAATACCTCAAAAAATTATGACCGGATCTTTATGAAATTTACAAGAATTCTTAAAAGTGCCAAAGACATAAATAATCAAATTTTTATGATGATCGGTAGTCTATTTGACTAATGCTTCTCGAAATGTTTGTTAATAACATAATTCGAAAATTTATGAAAGGATCGTCAAGAAAATCACACAAGTTATTGTTACTTTCGAAAGGCACAAATGCTTTGATTTTGGTGCTGATGCAAAGGAAACCATAGTTGCAAAACAAACTCGAATTTTTCGTCGAGTTAAAACACTTGAAAGTTACAGTGCTATCAATTAAAACATTATCAATATCATGCATAGAGAACAACTCGGAAATTGGCTAATTTTAGAGAACTGCCACTAAAGTATAGAAAAATCACTATCAGCTTACAGATTCAGAACATTACTGTATATATATTTATAGATATATATATATGCATAGCAAATGGAGAGTTAGCAACTTGTAGGACAACAGCATGTCACGGATACAGCAAACAAATGCTAAGGAAGCAACGAGCAGCACGAGTCAGACAGCAATAGCACTACTTGGCGTGAAAAACGTCACACTCGCCATCAAAATGAAAAGAATCCTCCAGTAAATTCTCTCCCACTTGGAACATTACCCATAAAGGACTGTCTAAATGGTTCAAGTTTCGAGTTAACAGTGAACATAGGAGTTTTTCTGATATAACAAGCGCGCAGAAGTGGCGTAATGGGGCATTTTTTACATTTTTCTACTTGATAAATAATTACATCCCTGAATTTCATGCATGGATAGTGCTATTCTGCATGGATCTTCAAAGAGCTTTAACAGTTCAATACCACTTACTTAAGTCGCGAATGTATTCGCTAATCATAAATTGGTATAACGGTGGAACCATTCGTATTTTTAGCTTGATATATTTCCCTATGTAGCTGTGATTCTTACTGTGTGTGTAAGGATTATGAGACTAACAGGTTAACCAACGGGACGCAGCCAAGCTGCAGTGCATCATGGGAAATGAGGCGTGTCAATATACAGTATACCAAATAAAGCTGGTATTAGGTCAACTTGAACGTTCTTCGCGTCTAGCTGAATAGTTCCATGTAGAATTGTCGGCTGGGGATCAGGAAAGGATGAAAGACAAACCTCAACTAACGTGACACATATCCAATAATTCGACCCAGTGCCTGCAAGCCCTGTCGATAAAGTTGATAAATTTTAATTAGATATCGACCGTAATCTTCTCCAGCGGCAGACGACCATTTATGCTAATGAAGCAAGTGAAATGCAAGCTATCAAGGTAGCTTCATTTCTGCACTGGAATGGATAGAAAAGGTTCGAAACGGTGCTTTGTTTATTGCTTGTCATCCGCGGAGAAAGCTTTCTCATAGGGAATTGGATATTTGAATTGAGAAGCGCGCTAAATAAATATGTCTATTTAACACACATATAAATATATACTGTATATCAATCGTTTATCCAAAGAAATCTCGTTACAATTAAATGTTTGCCAAGGAACTTGTAATGAATTGTAAAGACTTTTTGGACAGCTGGTATAATATTATATAACAATATCTTTGCTATGGAGTGTTGGTGTAGCTGAGCAGGTAACCCTACAGTTATGGTAGCAAACGCTTATCAGGTATTAATTAAACAAAAACACCCATCAGTAGCAATGATACGCTATCCTATCATAAGTAAAGTCTTGCAAAACTGAAACAATTTTTTAACTACAACACTCTGAGAGCACATACCTCCGTCAAACAAGGCAAGGGCAACGAAAAATTTAATTGGCTGTGAAACCATTATTTCTTTGCATAAACACCAAATATTATCATTTGGGTCTTTTGATGGTACTAACAGATTCTGCGATTTTCTTGAAGATCCGTTCATAACTTTTTGAGTTATGCTGCTAACACACATTTTACCAAACATAGGTCAAACACACATACGGACAAACTGATCACCACCAAAATTTAATCAATTATGTATTTTAACGTGACTAACATTTCTGAAAATTTCATAATGATCCATCCATAATTTTTGAGTGATTGCGCTAACAAGCATAAAATCAATCACAACGACAAAGAAAAGGATGAACAGATCACCACAAAAATTTGGTCATTTACTCTTCATAATAAACCTAAAAACTCAGGTAAATTTCATGAAAATGCGTACATAACTTTTGGGCTATGGCACCATGAAAGAATAGGCAGACAAACTAAAAATGAACGGATTTTTACCAAAAGTTAATCATCTGTTACTGTCAACATGCCTAACAGTCCCTGTAGCTAAATTTCGGAAAAATCCTTTCACTACTTTTTGAGTTATCTTGTAGACAGACAAACACGACAAAAACATAACCTCCTTGGCGGAGGTAATTAGGAAAAATATATAGGATACACACGAAATTTCAAGGCAGTGAAAAAAAAAATGAATCCAACTTAACCATGTACTAGGAAGGGTACACCATTCATGGGTGTACAATTGACACACAATAGAGGTCAGTAAATAGCGTGATTCGGGCATTCTCTAGTTTCCCATTTTCTATTCTTTTCCATAGAGTTGAGCCCATACTGCAGGTAAATCGATCAGTCTATGCAGGGGTTCGCCGAAAACGGTGCACGTACACCCTGGAGGTGAGAGATGGCTGCTTAGAGGGTGCAAGATCTTGGATTATGCCATTCATTCTAAATTAGCTAAAATTAATTTGTTGAACAAGCATAAATTTTATTCTTTGTCTCATATGAACAAGTTAATATTTTTGTACGGGTGCGAGGACATATTAAAAGATTTATTGGGTGCCGGGTTTAAAAAAGGTTCGTATAACCAGTAGATTAATCAAATGAATCAAATTTGCGCTTCGGGCCCAGCAACCGTACTCTAATTTACAGACTGGATCATTAATCAGAGGCTTAATTGATAAATTAGTAGGTAGTAAGTAGAAGTATGCTGTTTCAAATGATGCATCATAAACTAGAGCACGCTGAGAGTGCATACCTCCTCCAAGCAAGGCAAGATTAAAGAAAATTCAAATTGGCTCTGAAAATATTTCTCTTTCATCAGCACTAAAATCTGGCCATTTGTGTCGTTTGACAATAATAACAGCTTCTGTAATTTTCTTGACTATCAATTCATAACTTTTCGAATTATCTTACTGACAAATATTCCGACAAACATTAGTTAAACACACAAACCGATCATCACCAATCATTGATCATTTACGTCTTTCAACATTTATAACAATTCTTGTCAATTTCATCAATATCCGTTTATATCTTTGTATATCTGTTTGAGTATTGTTGCTAACAAACGTGAAATCCAGCAAAGAGACAGACAAATAAATAAACGAACAAACAGATCATCACAAAAA
Organism: Parhyale hawaiensis; assembly: GCA_001587735.2. Taxonomy (NCBI): domain Eukaryota; kingdom Metazoa; phylum Arthropoda; class Malacostraca; order Amphipoda; family Hyalidae; genus Parhyale; species Parhyale hawaiensis. Next base: position 13,881,352 of record LQNS02278089.1, on the reverse strand, counting down.
TTTGGTTATTTTCTCTTCACGATATACCAAACAACTCGAGCAAATGTCAAAAATCTGCCCATAACTTTTTGAGTTATGGTACTGAGAAAAATGAAAACGACAAACGAACAACCCCCTCCCCCCAAAAAAAAGGTTGAACGGATCTTAACCAAAAGTTACTGAGCTGTTACCAATAACATGCCTAACAACGCCTGTAAATTTCAAAAGGATCCGCCCATAACTTTTTATGTTATGGTGACATACATTATCAAGGATTATGAGACTAACAGGTTAACTAAGGGGGCGGGGCCAAGCTGTACTGCATCTTGGGTAATGAGGCGTGTGACGTCATAAAGTTCAAGTAAGGTAATTTGCAGCTATTTTACATTGTTTCTCCATCATTTCATTTGGGCCTCCAGAGTGTTCTACCTGTCCTACAATCATTATAGTTGCACATAAATATGTATCAAAGCATCTACAAACTTTTGTAGCTCTCCGAAGGATAAATTTTCAAAGGACGATGATTAAATGCATGCAAAAGGGCAGATGAATTCAACCGGTAAAAACCCGCATGTATCAGAAGCACTTTTAGAACCAAGTTTATTGTCTTTGAAATACAACAAATCAAGTACGTTTTATCGAGAGTAATATGGCATTCTAGAAATGGATTTATATGAGTGAATACTGCAATGTTTTCAATTTATTTTTGTCTTCTACCAGGGATCTGCTATCCTCTATAGTTTCAAATCGCTGCAACAAAAATTAGCTCCATGCGAGCGATTGAACGCCGAGATAGAAGAATTTTTCAATAATATTTATAAAAAAAACATCAAAGGACCAAGAAAAAATAATTTACTTTCCTTCCGGCGAAGTAATAATAAAGCAAAAGTTTATATATAATAGGTAGAAGCAATACAATTGTTCAGTAAAATTAGAAAAAAAAAGCATCAGTTGCTATACGCTGCGCGCGTTACAGCAGTATAACAGTAGGGTGGCGTCAGACTCGCGTTAACTAACTTGCAATTTATTTCCCACACCTTAACTGTCTTACGGAACGATGTTGTTGAAACAAGCAAATGGTAATTCCATAATTTTTCCAATGATGCTGTAGTTTTTACGCTTAGGAAAGGCGGATATGTTAACGACGCGTACGCGACATCACAGCTTAGGCTAACATTTTACCGAAACTCTCCGACCGGGTGCGTGCCTCTTACGGAAAACAACCTAAATAATAATACAATTTTATCCTTCAGAGAGCAACAAAAGTTCGTAGATGTTTTGATACATATTTTTGTACAACTATAATGATTGTAGAACATCTTGGACACTCTGGAGGCCCAAATGAAATGATGGAGAAACAATGTAAAACAGCTGCGAATTACCGTACTTGAACCGCATGACGTCACACTCCTCATTACTAATGATGCACTAGAGCTTGACTCCGCCCCATGGGTTAAACTGTTAGTCTCATAATCCTTGAGACATTATATATAGATCAACAAACAACCAGACAAACATAAAAACTCATAAAAACACAATCTCCTCGGCGGAGGAAATTACACAGCAGTTATTGACTGTTAAATATGTGAAATCGTAGGCATCAGCTCTAGCAGAAGTTCATTCGATATCGGTTTACCAAGGAAATCCCAAGGTAATTAATTATATAACTACATTAAATTTTTTGGAGGCAGAGCTCAGCACAAACACACAATTTCTATGCTTACAATCTTTTTTTTTTTGTTGTTGATTAATAAATAAGTAAAATGAAAGTATGAGGACCATCAGGAGGAATATCTCGTTCCCGTCTCAGGTGCCAGTAAAGAAAGCCTCGTTACTTAGACTCTCGTCAGGAGAAAAAGAAGACGCCAGTCTGCAATGGTCTTCAGATGCATAGAAATTCACTTGCTTCAATGCATCTCACTGACATCAGGTAATTGGTCGGAAAATGAGCCTGGAGAGCGTGGAGACGTCGAGGTAGCGATGAAATTTTCTTATTTTTTTTTTACGGTGGAACCGAGAACGACTAAGTGTGCTATGATTAAATATTAGTGTATCTACTCTAAACTATCACGCGAATTAACTGTTATTTATGTGCTTCTAGTCAGTTGTTAACTTACAAGTAAATACACGTATATACCTTACCCAACGAGGTTATGTTTCTGTTCATCTTGGCTGTCTCTCTGTCTGCCTATTACCAATATAACTCAAAAAGTTTTGGACGGATCTTTACGAAATTTGTAGAAATTGTTAGGAATGTTAAGAGGACCAGATGATTAACTTTTGGTGAAGATTTGGTCAACGGTTTGTTTGTTTGCCTTTTTTCTTAGTACTATCGCTTGAAAAGATATATAGATAGATTTTTTATAAAATTTGCACGAATTGTTAGCAATGTACCTTGAGGAGGGGTTCGGAAGAAGTCCAGGTGACGTTGTTCATGTCACCCCACGTGTGTGGAGTCACTCTGCTGGGTGTCTTCTGTCGTGCAGCAGTTAGCGACTAAGGGAGAGCCAGCAGCGAATTATCTCCACAGTGCACGTAACCGCTGACCGCTGGTTTATCTGGTATTCTTTTAAAATGAGCATTCAGCAAATTTTTGAACTCTGCAATTTTGATATCTACTGAATTTGTGCATCCTGAACTGATAGCAAAAATAGCTTCGATGTGTGAAGAAAGTTATAAAAGTCAAACTCGACGGTAGCACAAAGAAAGCTGTAAATATATTTTTTGTTTCGATTTCAATGTTAGCTGAACAAGAAGTGCATTCACTTACAGGAATGAAGATCCCACTTTGGCCATCATCTGCAACCTGGTGTGATATTTACTTATCAATCTCAATGTAAACTCAACATAGTTATAAAATCTATAACCTGGCTATTTTTTGCCTATTTCGTGAAGATCGTGATTCGAAAGCTACAAATATATAAAAATATAAAATATAAACACACGACAGTGTTTATTATATTGTCTGATATAATCATCAACATATATAGGTAGTAGATTTTCATATAAGAACGTCTGATCGAATCCTAAAGAATATTTATTGTTAGTAATTTTCTTGCTCACCCTTTTCTAGTTTTCTGATAATAATCATCACCCGAGAGCGAAGCGAAGAGCGGCGACAATATTTCTTTTGAAAATTTGAGTTTATTGTTTGTTTGTATATTTGTTTGTCTGTTCACCCAAAAAGAGGGAGAAGGAGTTGAGCAACGTTCTTTATTATATATTTTTTTGCAGGGAGTCAGGTGGGTTGACCTTGATGTGAAACGTGCTAAAACTCTAAAGTTAGCTGGTCATCATTAATGGCGGGGTTGAAATTTGTCCCCACAACGGATGATGGTTTTACGCCACGAGACGTTTTAATTTTCTTCTGATTTGGAGAAAAGTGCTTTAAAATATCAAGGTTATTCGATTCATTATTGCACATTATTAACAACTTCAAATGCGTCGACATTTCGAATGTTCAATCATCGATCCATCTATCATGAGGGAGTCGTAACATAACCTTCAAATTGAAACCTGAAGTGAAAGTTGAGTCCTTTGGTTTAAATTAGATAAGGTCCTTATTATGTGCACCGCTAAGAAATTTAAATGAATAATTTCAACATTTTTTAAGCATCTGTATTGTACATTAATTGATCAGAAAACTAGAGAAGATGAACAAATAAATAAGCAGCAATAAATATATAAACAAACCAAAATACAACTGGGTTAATACAAAGTGAGAGAGCTGAAATGATTTCGTGGAAGATTCAAGTATATATATATATACAGAGATTTGTATATTTGTTTGTCTGCTCACCCAAAAAGAGGGTGAAGGAGTTGAGCAACGTTCATATTTTTTACAGGGAGTCAGGCGGGTTGACCTAGACGTGAAAAATACCAAAACTCTAGATTTAGCTGGCCATCAAATATAAAGGCGTTGAAATACCCCCCCCCCTTCCCCCGCGTACCACGGGTGATGGTCTTACGCTCAAAAGCGTTCTAGTTATCATGTTGTTTGGATTCAGTGTCTAATAATGAGTGAGGTGCATTCTTCAGCTTCAGGTTTACTACGAAAAAACACTAGTTTAATTAAAGTATAATATATTGAATCAAATGTTTACACTCACAGTATTCTTAGTCTCCAATTTATTGAGCTTTTTTGTAAAAGGCAAATACGTTACAATAGAGGTCATGGTTTCAAATTCTTTCATTAATTGAGAGCTCGGTATCAAAACAGAGGCCCGTAAATTAAATTTTCACGCTAATCGGAAACTCCTGTAATCAAGGTTTTAAATTATTATATTTAAATGCAGATTAACAGAAGCAAGCACAACGTAAAATTACGTAGCTACATGCTGGAATTTAATTTGGAAAATCTTCACACGATGTCAGTTGCGTTCCGTGAAATTTTCTTACAAAGATTTCCATTACAAAAGCCACACCAATTGTTACGCATAAGTAATGACTTTTGTAATTTGAACATCGTAACGCAAGGAATAAACCTTTCCGTCCACTGCCCTCTAGCCATATTTAAATTCATTCCCCGCAGTAGAACTTAAATTAGTTCTTCACTGTTATTCTAATTAGGTGCCGAAGGGTAGAAGTGGTTCTTTGAATTCCAGCTGCTTTATTTCAAAGACTGACGAATTTCCGACTCTAATGCATTTTATCCTTTATAAAATGGAGGATCAAATGTTGACATGCGGGCAGCAGCTTCGGAGTAATAATTACAGACTTTGATGATTTAGCTGCACGAAATTCTATTTCATATGAACAACTGCTTCATTAACTAAATAATAATCTCGACGTTATTACGATTATTTTACTGAACGTATCATTCGTTAGAATAGATAATCTAGGACTAATTGCAATTGTTCTACGAAGCGAAGAAATAGGGAAACGATGAATTTGTAAACCGTGACTCTGAATGTACTTGACATTATGGTCATCATCATCATCATCATCACAAATTTCGCATACTCATCGTGACCTCTACTATAGAATGAAAAATCTCTATGACATTAAGTCTACATAAACGTTTAAATGGGTTGGCTTAAGCAGCAGTCTCATTAGATTTAACTTCCAGAGGGTGATTATCTTTACAAACAGTGACAGATTTTTCACTGTGTGTAGTATGGACACTACGCCCTACGCCCAAATCGTCGCCGCTTACGAAATGAGGTATCAGCGCTTGCAGTTTCATTTAGTTCTATGGATTGTCTTGCTTGCCTGTTAGAGGACTGGAACGGTTTTGAATCACTTCTTCAGCTACGCTCAATAACCAATAATCACAATGCTCACGTCAGGTAACCTGGAAGTTCACGCATCTTTAACACAAAGAAAAGGAAATTTATCTTTAAGTGTTCCTGCCCGGCTTTCAATCGATCGTAGGATGCAGAATCCTGTACATATATAAGTTTATTCAACTCAATATGCTTCCTGAAGCAACAAAACTTCATTCAAAATTTCCAAAAAGTTGACGTAGTTGATTTTAACTCCCATTACAAAAACTGAAGACGCATCGCTCCGCCTTCACTCCAACGGCTCCCAACTCCTAGGCAGGAGGGGAATTTTTGGCTCTTCATCACCGCCGAGACTTGAGAAGAGTTGTTATTTAATGAGTGGTTACGTGGCCCATGACGAACGTCGTTTCGT
>LQNS02278089.1:13817288-13830258 GCA_001587735.2 Parhyale hawaiensis | reverse complement strand
ATAGCCCCAAGCTGGATCTATCTACAATATTGTTCCATCGAAATAAAGAAAGATGTCACTCTGCTGTGCACCGCTTTACAGTTCCTGTAAACTTTATAACGACTCGTCTACAACTTTTTGAGTTACTAAAAGACAGATCGACAGTGAGTGAGAGACAAACAGAGAAACGGATCATTACAAAAATAATAATTACTTAGGCATGACATTTCCAACAGTTCCTGTAAGTTTCATGAATTTCCATTCATTACCATTTGAGTTATGTTGCTAACAGATAAATACTTGCAAATATAATCTCCCTGGACTAGAAACCTTATCCAAGAAAGTAGAACACCCAGTTAGTCCCTAGTTACGGAAAACTAACACTGAATACAATTCCATTATACAAGGTTAAGAACAAAATCGCAAGGACATAAAGACTAAAACACCAGCTCACACCTTCTCTGGCATGGTACCACAGTGTGTCTATTAAAGTATACGAAAAAAAATACTTTATCCGGTACTGTACCAAAACTAAATAAAAAATATTTAAACTAACACGAGCAATTACCGTTTCGGCAAGGTACCTAGAATTCATGCAGTGCAGAGCAACAGCTATTTACAGTAACCTAACTGAATATTGGACTCAAATAAAATAAAGTGAAATAAAATAGAATAAAATAAAAAAGTAAAACGAAACGATAGAGTAATTTAAGTAACGTGAAGAGGCACAAAGTAAAACAAAATGAAGCTAAGACAAAGAACACTCATGATATACATAAGATAAAATACACTGAAACTCGTTAAATCTAGATAAATTAAAATTCTTAAAATAATAACTGATATGGTAAACCAGGTACCCAAGTACCTAGGGTTTGAAAGTGCATTTTGTGTCTTACGGAAAACGCAAGAATTTTCTGGGTCAGCTAATGCTACAAAATACTACCTATTTTTCACAATAAGGAGTATAGGTTTCCTAGAAATTTGAAAGTAAACAGTTGAAAGTCGTAAATAGAATTCGCTCGTCAAAGGGCGAGAAAAAAAAATGCTTTTGAGAGAAGGCTTTGAAAGACCACAGAGCGCGAAACCTGTGGCCATCTCACGTAGGCACATGCTTGTGCGTTTTTAGTAGGGGACTTTGTCTACGTTCAGCGACAATTATTATATCCGTTACTTTGGCTTAATAAACTTATTCAGCTGCATGCTGCCTTACTGTTATGCTGCCCTCTTATAGTTACTCACTCTGTTACTAAATCTCTTACTTACTTCCATGACCTTATGCTAACAAATTTCACGGCCAACCTAGAAGCCAAAACCGTGACACAGTGTCTGCGTCTTTCAAAAATTCTATCAGGCAGTTCAACTCGCATTACCACAGTTACTTTCTTATTTTTACTCTCTATTATACAACATCATTCCCTAACTTAAACCTATAGTCTTCTATTTACTTGCTTACTTATGACTTCTTACTCTTCTACTCTACATACCTCTCCCTGTTACTTACCTATTTAAATTTTTACTTACTTACGCTGCAAGTTACTCAGCTTCTTACATGTCTACCTACTTACATACTTGCCGTCTTCTATTGTCTTGCTTACTTACTCTTCTATTCTACCTACCTATCCAGCTACCGACTTACATATCTGTTTACTTTTTTATTTACTTACTTACCTAGTTACCCACCAGCCTACTTAACCATTCACTTACTCACGCATCTAGTTACCTTTTTACATCCAAGAGCCTCTTCATCTATAGCCACAGCAGCCAAATGGGAAAGGGATGCCACTTAGTAAATTTTCAGAGTTTAAGCGATTCGGTTTGCGATCCGCCAGGGGGAATTCTCTACTAACGACCGGTGCGGGAATCCGCCTTAAAGATCGAACTTGGCGGAACTTTGTGGGCATTCTGCCGACCTTTAGAATGCAAGGGAAATCCCAAGCTTATAGACCACGATCTGGCTCTTTGCGTTTAACTATCAAACCCATCGGAAAATATGGGAAACGTTATCAGAATGCTGGGTCTGACAGGGGCTACAGAGGAGTCGGTGCAAGAATAGCCTCTGAAGGTGCTTTTTTTGGATATTGTGTCTTTTTTTCCCCAAAACATGTTTGGCGGATTAAACTTGTTGAAAATCAGTCGATTGCATTTTTAGGAACATTGTTTGACGGCACGCTAAACCATATGGTATCTAGAAAAACGTAGGTATGCGGTAGCAAAAAAATTTCTAAAGCAATCAACAGATATTCTTTGGAACGGTTCTCGATATAATAGTTTACCTGGAAGATTGAATATGTTTCTTCATATATCTATATCCTTATTTATAAATATATATATTTACGTATAATTTCAACTGAAACGAACGCCATAAATGCAAGTGACGATGCCAATGTTGTTGCATATATTCATTGTCTTCATCATAGCAGCGCCTGATGTTCGTATAGGAAATCGGAGAATAATCTTAAGTACTAAATGCTGGATGCGCAGAAAGTGCTTGAACTAAACAAAATTTGTTCAAGTTTACTAAAATGCAGATAACACAAATATTGTGAGAGAATAATTAACTAAAATTTTACCAAACAATTTTAGATATTATGCTTCAACATGCCCCTGTTCAGACCAAATTACACCGTCAAGTCTCCGTCGGAAGCTGTGAAATTTTTCTTGTGGTATTTTGACTCATTCCCGCTGGTAATAATTCTCAAAGAATTGCTATTGTTATGGAAGAGAGTGTCGGCTTCTACTCACTCACAACATAATAGAAAGTTGATTTTGGCGTTTCTAATAGTTTAACGATACCTAGATAAGACATTCAATCCTGAGTACTGGAGCTCAGTAATAACTTCATGTTTTCCATTTTCTTAGGGAAAATTTAAAGCATGGCAATAAATCTAAAATGATTAAAGAAATAGCAGTAACTTCTACAGTTCGGACTTCATTTACTGTAGGTCGCATATTCTTAATATTATGGTAGACCCGTGAGTTGTAGCACGTGTTTCAGATGTTAATTGTACCCTGCCGCACGTAGCGCTTCAACAATGCAGGGCTTATGCAAGTTTATTCAGCTTTAGAATTTAACATTTCATCAATATTTCGTCAGTTTGGGCATTGATAAATAATTTATGATATCTTAGTTCATGAACTATATTTACAAAGTCATCTTTACTTCGTTGAACTTTCTCGGCTTAGTCACTGCTTCTATAAATTCTATGCTAATCAAGTTTACTAATTTCGTCAACAAATTTCATTGCTTTGTCTAGGTATAATTCATAGCTATATTATCTGGAAGCAAAACAAAGAAAACATTTAGACGGAAACAAACCATGAAGGTAATGTAAACTTTGACTGCACCCTCCTCTGAGAAATCCAGAGGAGGGTCTGCAAGGATGCTAACTCCACATTCGGTTGTTTAGCTGAGAGTAACGGGCAGGAGACTGTCGTGTAACCGGACTGTGGACAAACAGACAAACAAGCCATGAAGCAAAAGAGAGATAGATAATCGTTAAGAGAGAAAGAGATAATCGATGCGTAAATAACTAGTCATTTCGACAAGCGGTTAGCTAAACAGGCCAACAGACGCTAAATAGTCAAACAAACAGAAACACAGATAGAAAAGCATACACGTGATATCAACGTAAACATGTAATTATTTAGACAAGCAAAAATTATAAGATAAACATGCTTACATACTGCAGAAGAACAAAGGTGCCAACAAACATACAGCGCTTGCAGTCACTGCGATATCTTCCAAATCTATTTACCAGAATCGTCTGATAATACGTATAATGTTTTTTTTTTTGTCGAAACAGAGAACGGATGCTGCCGCGTATTCTGGCTTTGTATTATGCACTCACTTTCTTCATTCAATAATTTACTCGCGTTGATGCGTTAACTGACACAAGGCTCTAATGACAGATTATTGTTCCCCGCTTCGCTTGCCATTCAGAAAGGGTCGAGAAAGATATCATTGTTGCAGCTTCGACTAACTGGTACAATCGATGATCTGGGTAGTGAGTGACGCTTCATTATTCAGTAGCCATTTAAAGAGAGGTCGAGAAAGATGTTATTGTTGCAGCTTCGAAAAATTATACTGTCGATCATCCAGTGTGTGAATACTCATAATTCATTGACAGTCGTATAGAGCAGGAATAATTTAGTTATGGTTGTGAGCTTAAGAGATATAGAGTTCAATGGTTTAACGAGTGGATATCAGTAGCTCGTGGAAGTCCTTGAAGAAGGGATGGAGAAATAGAAATTTTTGGTAGCTTCAAGAAAGTAATGCACTCGAATATATATATATAGAGAGAGTGAATACTCATAATGCAGACGTAATTAAAACAAAGCTCTAGTCTATTGGAACACCATAGCACGTTAACCGACGGCTAGTGGCATAACGAATATACTCGGCTAAGATTTTCCAATTGCGACACAGATATTTTTAATAGATTACATTGCACATTTACTGAGCAAAAATCAAGATTGAGCAAAGTGAAAGCTAAAGAAAGCTACTGCTGATTATTATAGTTTGTCATTGCAAGCATCAATGATAAGATACATTTGCCTACCTTATCCAGCCTTTTCTGCTTCAATTTACGAAAGTTGCAAGCAATCTAATAAGAATTTCTACTTCTGAATGATGAGGCATAGACCGCAACAGTACTTGACTCTTAGATCTGACCCTGGCTGCCAAAAATCGGCAACGGAAAAATGGGATTTTCTCAGGAGCTCTTCTTTTCCCCCTATCTAATACTGAAGAAAAAATTCCAAGGTACCCAAAATTTTTCTTGCGGATAAAGTATCTTGGATACGGCGGGGACGCACTTGGGCGCTTGCCTGCATGACCGTGTCTGGACATGTTAATAATAGCTCTTGAGAAAATCCCATTTTTCCCATTTCCGCCGTCAGTGTCAGAGGCCACTTTGGACCTAAGAGTCAAGTACTGTTGCAGTCTATGATGTGGCCATTTTTATATGCAAATCATATACGACCATCAACAAACATTACTGATGGGAGAGTAATTTTTTCTGCTAGCGTGGTATGTCACGATCGACAAACTTTATTGAGTACAGTGCAGTTATTGTACGACTGGTGCGAAGTCATCAATCAATAATCATTTTTGATCACTACGCGATCATCAACAAATATGAATGGGTTAAGTACTTGAAACTGAACTGTTCAAAGTCTGCTATCAAAGTCTATACAGACTTGCTAAAAGTGATGTTGTAGCTCAGGCTTGTCTGTAAATTCATAGCAGGCATTTAAAAATAGATACCTGACTCTGTTGCAAGGCTGCACGGTCTCAACTTACAATGGACTTAGTACTGCAACAGAGAAGCAAAACACCTTTCAACTCTCTCTTATTGAGACTTAAAGGCGCTTTGAAATAGAGTACCGACGGTAATATGACTCGTAATTCTGTTAATGTAGGAATAGCTTGTTTTCGGATGCCGTCACCTCCCCGCTTAAGTACGCCATACCGTTATAGCGTCAGAGACGAGACGGAATCACCTGGTAACTCACTTGGGAAAAGGCAAATGGGTAAAGGAAAATGTCATTTGCGGTATAAGCTGTGCTTCTTTGTATTTGGTGTCTAAAAAACGAAAGTTATATTTACCATTGTCTGTTGTGTTTTGGTATATAAGATACATTCCTAATCCATATAGGGTATCGAAAAAGCAGCCAATTAAAAATGTAATATTTTTTTAGACACCCGGTAGCGCTATCGTCGTTCGCGACCATTTGTGTGCGTATTTGTGTACGCAGATCGTGTGTGTGTGAGCGTCGTTCAAGTTGGTGCGCCGCGCTGCTCGCTGTATCGCTGATTAAGTTAGGTTTGGTTAGGTTAGGTAAGGTTAGGTAACGTTAGGTAACGCTAGGTAAGGTTAGAAAGGTTAGGTTGGGTTAAGTTGGGTTAGATTAGGTAAGGTAAGGTTAGGTTAGAAAGTTAGGTAAAGAGGTTAGGTTAGGTAAGGGTAGGTTAGGTTAGGTTAGGTTAGCCTAGGTAGTGTTTATTTTACTGGCGGCGCGCGCAGGAAAGCTTACTTGAACGCAAAATCGTCGTGAGCGACAATAGTGCCACCCGGTACAAAATCTGTGTATAGGAGCAGAATCCCACACGCGTTTGGCTTAAGCTGATGACGTATTTAGTTAGAGGGCGCTAGGAAAAATGGCATTTGCGGGCCGATGTGCTATACATTAAAAGTCTATGGAAACTGTTATTTTTTACAGTTGAGTAACGTTTTACATTCGTATGTGTGGAGTGCATTGGATAACTATCATGATATGTTGTAGCTAACTGTAAATTGACCTTCCAGCAACTTATGAATGTAAATTGATAGATAACTTTCTGGTATTTATTAACTAGTGACAGAAAATTAGCACTTCAGTAAAACACCCGCTGTTTCCTGTGCTTGTTACGGTCTTGGTGAGGAAAGCTTTCTTCCAGCAAACTGCAAAGGCAGAAGGGCAAGTGGAGCTCACGGCATATCATCTGTAGACTCACAGTTTGTAAGCTGAATGAGGCAGTCAATGTACAGGTGCTTGTGCAAAAGCATGGCTTAAAGTTCCAATAGGCAACCCTTAATTAGAAGAAGACTGTATCTATGCTAAAATGGAAAGAATGCTTCACACTTCTTCAAAACTTAGAATTGAGATTTCGAAAAGCTTGCGATTGAATAGCGAAGCAGTGTAATGAGCCAGCCCATAGCAGCAAATCGTGGCTGCCTCATATATTTTCTCCTATCTACATAATTCCTTAACAGCGTGACGGAGAGACGGACCAACCAAAAGAGCGCGTGAGCGAGAGAGAGAGAGAGAGAGAGAGAGCAAACAAGATCGGAGGGACCAACAACTGTGTATTAATATATAGCGGATGTTTGCAGATTGAGTTTCCAGCAATTTGTCAAAGGAATGATTAATTTTACACATAAATTTCAATACTTACTGATTAAATTTCCAACTGATTCAAGTGTCAACCAATTTCAGACATTACAGTATATACTTGAAAATTTGGTTTTTCAGCAACTTTCTAAATTATCAATGAAGTTCAGGTAAAAGATTCCCCTGAAGATTGAATTTCCAGCAGCTTTTTAAACTACCGATACCTATAAGGAAATAGTTAATATTGTATTCTGTGCAGCAGTGCTGACGACTTTCCGGTCCAATCAGGAAGGCACTGCAAGTGGCACACCCACCCGACGTTACGTCTGCCGCCCTTTCGCTAAAGCTCATCACTTTCATTATGATTCGCAAGAGATTCAAAGCAACAATCACCATAAGCGAGTAGCAGTTGTTTGATGTCGCCACGGCTTGATGCGGACGGAGTGATATAGATGCGTTTTCCCGTTATTTATTTTATTTATTTACTTTTTTTTGAGCGCGAGAGCAAGCTTAATTTCTGAAAATATGATGGCGAGTGGAGAATTGGGTAAAATGTTTCATAGTATTTAATGCGAAAATTGAGTTTTAGCGTTGATTTGACTTAGGATGGAATTGAAAGAGAAAAATATGAGCGATGATTAACTTGTCATGAGGAATTTATGTAACTATTGCTGTGACTCGATCCAAAATAAAATTGAAATAGTAGGTATTTATGCTGAATTTGGCAAAATAATACTTTTTACATATAATTAATATATTGATTTGACCGAGAGCGAAATAGTAGCGGTAATGACCTAATTTAATTAAACAAACTGCGTAACTTATTAAAAGGTTATCTTTGGATCAATTATTTATCGAAAGATACCCTTTAAACAATTTAGAACAGGCAGTAATAATTCTATTTGGAATCGTCCACCTAACCTTTTGTGGAAATGTAGGTATATATCTGAACAGGCTACTTCTGTTTTGCCCCAAGCTACACAAATGCTTTATATAATGCATTGCATCTACTATATGTTGATATACTGCTTAACCTACGAAAGTATAATAGGAATATGCTTGTACTTATTGAACTATATGTGCTTACATGATCATTTCGAACATTTACTTTATTACTCCCTTAGCGAGACAAAATGAACTCACCCAAACTTCTATCAGCCAGTATAGTGTCGAATGAAGCCTTTTATAGATTCTGCTGCAAGTAACAGTTTAACTTTTTGTCTGATATTTAATATGAATATGAGAGGCTGATAATTCATCGCGAGCTCCAGCTTTGGTCGCTGGCTGCGACACAACAGAAAAAACTCAGCATTGTGACTCAAACTTCACACGTTAGGCGAAGTGGGCAACGTCACCTGGACTTTGTACGAAGAACCGCAAAATCACCTGATCGAGGATTCTCCAAAGGAAAGGCGACAGAAGAGAGGAAGAAGAAATACATCATTAAAGACTGGTTGAGAGAGCTGAATTGTACAAGAAACTACAAATATATATATACTTTACAGACGGGAGGAATTACACGGCCTTACCACATAAAAGGGCTTGAATTTTTGTAAAGAATGCTAAAAACAGTCACTATACAAACGTAATTCCGACTGTGTGATTGATTGTATTTCTCAGTGACAGCTTGCGTGTATTAACTGTACACAGTACGATGATAACTTCCTCATATTGTCCAGTCAATCAATCATTCAACACAAACGAGTGTGTGTTTGATTTTCTCAGTCAGTTGTGGCTCGTGGCCATCCCAGGGAATGATGCATATCTCTATGTCAGGATATTTTATTATTAATAAATGGACCAATGAAAAGCTTTTGATACCATAATGTGTTAATGCCTGAAGCCTTCATTTAGTTCATAAAGAAACTACGAAGTTCTTCGTATAGAATTGCACATTACTCTCATTTTGCTAACCAACGAGCCACCAACGATATTTTGAAGCTAGAAAGTATAAGATAGGAGAAGATAGTGCTTCTATATACGTCGAGTATTTTACACGAGAAATTTCTTGTATCACCATGCGTTTCACAGGTATATAATTGTGTTTCGTGACTTCACAGCACTGTCGATACCAAACATATATATTGCTCAAACTGCACGGGCTATAAAATGAAGGCTTCAGAAACAGCAACGTGTATTGTTAAATAATAAAGAATCAGGCTTATGTACCAGGTGCTGCCTGTTCGCCATGGCTATTACAAACAAAATTGATTTAAAGTGCACTTGCAACTATGAACATAGTACTCCAAACAGGAAGCAAACATCCTACTGATGAGACAAAAGCCAGAAGCTTCGAACCAGAGAGTGCGCTACTTTTTATACGCTCTTAATCTTGTTAAGCGTTCAATTCAATTAGAAGCGCCATACTCAAAAATAAGCTATAGGACTCGCAGTAGGTTGTTCTTCTGCAGTCACGTCTATCGTGTCCGATAAAAGTACCAGCGCATCGCATTGGAGAGAGAGAGGTGTGCCTTTCAATTACGATTGCTTCGCAAAAAAATAAAATGAAACACTTGACCTGCATCACATATCTGATTCTGTTGAACGTTCATCACAGCTTGTGATACACAGGTCGCTTTACCATACTTCAGTCTGTGTTGTTTTGATAGAAGAGTTTCTTGTTGTAATACATTGAACTTCTGTACTAGGAGTGAGTTTTAATTGTGTTCTTCACCGTACTTGGTTGTGAGAGAGAACGTCAATGCCGAGTAATTTAATCAAGCTACAGTGCTAGCTGGTGAAGGAATGTCGTTAAGATCTTCTTGTTTATTTACAGCTTATTATACAAGACTGAGAAGGTATGATCCAATAATAAAAAGCAAGCATGCTACTTGATAGATGAAGACAAACAAATACAAGGTCTACATCTGAATAAGTGCTACAAGCAGAATGCAGTAGACAATGTTGGTACAGTAAGGCTAATTACCAAATAAGCTGACGCTTGATAGCACAAGCGCCTTAAATATCTATGATTGCCGGCTTTATTTTTGGAACACCGGTTGCTTCTGCCAGAATCGAGTCGTAAGTCCGCTGGTGAATTACTTTATGCTGATGAGAATAACACATATCTCTGAAACTCTGGTTACGGGTTTGAAAGACAGCTTTCACTGATGGAGATTCCGGCCGGAAGGTCCCTAAATATTTTGGCTATCGCTCAAAAAGCAATGCTGGTACACAAGCACTTTTCGTACGGTGTCATAAACGACCTTTTAGGTTCTTTATCTTAGAGACTCTGACCTGGAGACTGCGGTGGTAACATCCGCCAGCCTGAACCGCGTGATACAAAGAATGCGTCCATACATTTGAATGTTAAGGCTAACACATTGGAATGTTGTATGTGCTAAACGTGTATATAACACTTGTCCTATTGCCGTCCGACGAAAAAAAAAAAAAAAAGAAAAACTGTGCATGCAGCGACAGCACGGGCTGGTAGCTTAGAATTAAAGCTTGAGTTCGGAGCTGTGTGAAAAAAGAAAAAAACTATGGCTAACTAGAACACCTCGGTGGCGTGAGACCCTCACTCGCGGTGCGGGGCAAATTCAACGAAGTCATCTCTAATGAACGAGGCTAGGGCACAGCCGCATTCATTCCATGGCTTAGCTCTTCAATGATAACCCCGTTCTCCAGACGATCTGCGGTGGTGGAGAAAATTCAACGCGGTCATCTTTTACGGCCAGCTAGGTCAAGTTTTTTGGCATGGGTCACATCAGGGTCAACCCATCAAACTCCCTACAAATAATTATGAAGGTTCCTCAACTCCTTTGACCACTTATTGGGTGGAAAGACAAATATATGTACAGATATACACATTATACAAATACATATATATACTTAAATCTTGAGCGAAAACATTATCATCTCTCTCACTTTGTTCGCGGGTGATAACAATTCGGTGTTACTCTGAGAGATAAAGTCAAGCTGACCGTATTTTCGAATGGGAAACCCGCATGCACTGGTTTGTGTTGCAGATATAGGCCAACAAGTCCCTAGGGAGCATACAGCTGCAGTCCACTACAGTTTGTCTAGAGCTATGGCGCCAGTGGCGGAAGACTCCATGCGACAATCTGCGTCCCCAACCCTCCCCATTGCTGGGGAAGGTTATTAAACCCACAGCAGTACACAGACCGGGTGCTAACTGATCACGTCAAGCGCTGCGAAGAACTTGCCCAGCTGGGGACGAGGCAGGAACCAGTGGGATAGAGAGTCAATGCCTGATGCTTTAGTCTGCTGCTACTGCGGGTGCCTACTGAAGGCTGGAAGGTGCAGATGCACCAAATACAGTTAAGGTTTCGTGCCCCGATCTGTCTAGGAACGAAATTCGTTGCCGGGATCCGTGTCCAGCGGTGTTAATATACACAATTTCATGCAAGTCGTCAGTGGATTAGATTATTTTTGAGTAATTTTTTTAAGCAATGATCCAGGCGTACATATACGGCTGCCTGCGCTCCCTTTGGGTTACATCGGCTGCCCAAGGACGCCCAGGTGTGAAGGTTTAGAAATAAGAATAGTAATACGGCGAGAAAAGCTCTGAATTTCTTTCTTTGGTTAGTTAAATGAGGAAGCAGAGGGTTCACAAGTGCGTCATATTCTCTGAGGACAATCAAAATCTCTCACCCTTGGGCCTGAGCAGTCTTATGATAGTGAGAGAATAAGCCTTCTCGCTCTAGAAGTTTGGGCTGAACGCTGCTGGTCGGCAAAAAGTTTTATCCAAAACGTTCGTACGTTCGTGATATACAAGACTAACTCTGTGATTTACCAGTGCTTGTCATTCATTAGTTTATTCCCATTAAAGAAATAAAGTGCGAGGAACTATTCTTAGCACGATGACCTTCACTGAAGCTTCCAATCAAGGTAATTGCTTCACCAGCAGGTTCTCATCATTTTTTTCGGTAAAGGTTAAAAGTGTTAAGTTACTGTGAGAATGCTTTTAATATATTCTCTTGGTTTCGCTCTGCTTAATCCACTTAAAATATAATACTCACCATTAAATTAATTCGTTCTCGTAGGACTAATATTGTATGAAATGGGATCAAATGGTATCAAAGCTGTTTGACTGAGTGCTTTACAGCCTGAAGCGTGCTTATGTATGTTTATTTTTCTACAAGTTATTTATTTACGTTATTGCAGGTAAATGCTGGCCATAATCTCACGCAACTATAATCACTACATTGTCCGACCTTCATAGACCAATTCGCCGCCGAATAGTCATTTTGGTTTTGTTAAACTGCGCCATTCGCAACAAAACTGACTAGATATATGATAGTTTGTTGTTGCGTGTTTCTTGGTCTCTGGGGGGCGTATCAATCAAGTTAGTATCTTGGATAACGCTGATATTCAGCAATTTTAACTGACCCACTTTCCAGCTGAAATTCAGTGTTTCTTCAAATTTCCTGTGAATATCATCAAGTCAGTTAGGCTACTATTCCCAAAAACTTTCAGTTAATCGTTCATACGTTAGCAACGAAAATACATCAGTTCTGGTGCTTAATTCGATTTCTCGTGCCCAGCAAAGATGCATTTAGTTTGTTATGAAAGACTCAAGTGTAATCTAGATCTGGGTTCACGCGCAATATAGAAAATACAATTTCTGCTGAAAGACAAACTCTCTTACAACAATTTTCTCCGGTCTCCTGTACAAAGTTTCCAGTTCGATTGTCATTCAAGTCATTCAACACTCAACCTAGCTAAAAATCTTATTGTACTAAGGGAAGAACTTGGTTACCGGAAATCCCTTGTATGGTATTTTGTATTCGATTATCATTCTATTAGCAATGCAACTGCAATGTACTAGGCACAACAATCTTAATCACATCGGCACCTTCATTTTTGTAATAGAATGATAAAAAATACCAAAAATTGAGACCGACGCCGAAGTAAATTCCGTGTCAGTACGACGCCTGCGTGGAATATTCTCCTGCTAATAAGCTACCTCAATACTTTTCCAGACACAGAAAGACTGGTGAGGGGACAGACTGAACTGACGAACAATGTATAATGTTTGCAGTGAGAACCTGCATTGTGTGTTGTAATACCTGACAGGTTGGATACTAATTTGGACAACAAGGTTTCCCGTTTCCATTACTTGTAGCATTTGAGCGATTCTCGTTGACAGGCAGAC
>LQNS02278089.1:13792825-13802995 GCA_001587735.2 Parhyale hawaiensis | reverse complement strand
TTTTTTTACATTTTGAAATCTGAATTTTCTCCTATCTTATTCCCATAGAGCGTGACAGGAAAGATATAAATATATAAATAAATAAATAAAAACACGATGTGAATTATTATATAGTACTGACACTGATTCGTAAGCGCTGAAATATCACCGAAATTCTTTTCAGCTGCGTATCCAGAAAACACAGTGAGATAGTTTAAGCAGAACAAAATTTTCGCTCCCGAAAAGTTAGAATAAAGAATTACTACGCCTACTATTAAAAATAAAAAAATCGGTTCCTCTACGCTTCGCTGCTATGCTGCAAAATTTGTGTATCGTAAACCAAAAGAAAATATAATTTCGATGAAGGGAAAAAGTTACGAATATCATACTGCACAAGAACGGCAAGAGAAGCTGAAAGAGCAAAAACTGTATTCAATCTTAATAGCGATAAGAAACCGTATTCCAAATTTAGCCTTCTTCTGCAATATGGTTTATTGTCTATACTGAATCCCATCAGAAGGGAACAGGATCGCCAAAATTTCCAACGGGGCAAAAAATGCAATCAGATGATAAAGGGGTAAGGATTTTACTTTAGCCTTCCGCAACCTCGTCATCGTTGATTACGAAATCTGAATCCTGGCCTATTTTTCGCCTATTTCGCTAAGAGCGGACACGAAAAAACAATCAATAAATATTGGATGAAGGACACCTCACATGAGAGTAAGAACGATGATGCAACTTAGTGCTTAAAGAAGCTGTATATATGTATCTGCATTGAGTGAACTTCAACGTTGGAAAGAATTCTTTCCTATCTATTTTTGAAAGCGTGACACTGAACATATAAATAAATGAACACACGACGGTCATTCTTTGTGTTAGATTTCTAAAACAAAATATACAGAAAGTTATGGCTATTACACGTAATATTTTATCTTTATCGGAAGACGTGTTATCTTTAATCACCATGATACTAGCAGACTGTTGCTATGATCGGTTTCAATTTGAGAATTAGCGATAGGATGGTTCTAGGCAATATTATGATATACTTTTCACGTAAAATATATCCAAGGCTGAGTTTATTCCAAGTAATGTATTTTTCTTGATAGGAATGCATTCGGTAATAATATGGAATGGATTAAATCACTGTTCTTTACTTCAAACTATTCTCACAGATGAGAATTATGTAATATGTATTTTGTTTTAAAAATTTCAGGATTAGAGCTGGCTAGTCAATAATCATTACGTACGTGGTACTAAAGGATGACTATTGAGGCACTTTCTTTCAAGAAAGTAGGATGCTAGCCAGTACTATGGGATGCGTTCTCCACTCAAAGTTGAAATCAGCAATAAGACAGTTTCAACTTCCTTTGGGGTAGGAAGCTGGTAACTATAGTATATGAGAACCGTTTTCTTTACTATAGCCGATATTCAGGGGCTAAATAGCTGCAATGGATAAGTGTCTTATATATATAAGAATGAGAAATTAGAGATGGATAATATAGGACGTGTTTTGTAGCTCAGATAATAGGCCAGCCGACAGTGCAGGATAGGTGGGTATTATACGATAACTTTGCACGCATGGCTTTATCCCTAATTATTATTAGCATATTTGTTATAAATCGGTACTGTATAATACAAAAAAAGGAGTATAGTAGATAATCATATCTAGTGCTTTCTTTTCTACAGGCTGTATTGAAAGAAGACCTCTGTCGCGATAAATAATAATATTTTTGGGGGGGGATTTGGCTCTGTAGAATCATGCACTTGAGTGTTTGCTCTGAAGAATCCTGCTCACGTTATACCATACTATTCCAATTCTGCACCTGTACTAAATGTAATCCTAGCTTCTCCATAGGAAGAGAGAAAAAGAATCAGTATTCGTGATCGCTGCAGAAGGGTTTTTAGACGTCCAACATGTTTAGATTTTGAATACGGCGTCATATGAACCAGAGATGTCCAAGAAAAATGCAACTAAAGAAATAAATTGTTGAATACATACACAAATGGAATTATGATACAATACCGAGGACAGTCTTATTTCCTTACAATTTCCAAGTATAAGAAATAGCTTGATGGAAGCAAATGAATAACAAAAAGTCAAACAGAAAAACTGGAAATGTGAAACCACACTAGAATTGTTTTCAGTGAGCTAGTACTGAAATTCCTGTTGTGCTCCATACATAGGAAGATAAATAGATAGCGAAATAACGAGAAAAAGACAGAAAGAGTGATAGAGACATTGACAGAGCGGTAGGTCTTTATGGCACTCATCCTATAGTGAAGGTTTTCCCTTCTTCCCGTTATTGTAATTTATTTCTTGTTAAAACTTGCCACAGGATCAAAATGCAACGTGAGACAAACAAATAAAATGCAGGAGTCCTTAGCAAGCGAAAGCAACAGTACGATGCTATTTCACCAAGTGCTAGTGTTATTGAGAAACAGTAAGTAGTCCGTGAACGGTTTCTTACCTGTAAATACTGATATTCAGGTACACGTCAAAGAGTTTAGAAGTAGCACAGGAGTAGCTCGATTCTTTCGCCAAGGCAGACACACACACGCACGCGCGCAAAGTCTGCTTATCAAGCGTGTAAATTCTGAAGCAAACAGTGATAAAAGTTTTAGGAGGCCCTTAAGTTGCACTTCTACGCCAGTGGAATTCAGAGTAATTGAATGAGAGAAAAACACCGACGCAGGAAAAAAAAAAAATAAATAAACACGAAACACCTGCGCTCGCCGATGCAAGTGACACAAAAGGAATATTGAACTTTAGTGCTCGGGTATCTGATAATTAGGAATAAGCGATTATTTCGCTTTGGGCAAAAGAAAAATGCTGACAAAAAATATATCCACACTTGATAAAACCCAAAAGTGACAAGTTTTAGACGGAAAATCATCTATCAAAGTATGTTAAGAACTCATATTTAATGGAAGATTAGATAGCTAGTAGTAGACGAACCAATAGGCCCGTTCCCAGAGAGTCGCTGAGATAGAGGACTGGCTCCTCAGTCCCGGCTACTCTCTGGGTATGGATCTGCTTGTGCGTTTGATGCCAGCTATCTAATCTTCCATAAAGTTAGAGTGCTTAACAAAAATTTGATGCACTAATTCCTGCCTAAAACTTGTTCCTTTAGGGTTTTACCAAACTTGGACGCATTTATTTTCAATAACTCTTTCTTCATTCGTTCTTGTCAGTCGTGTGTCACGCTATTTCTCCTTAGCTGACTTCGCCCACTCTTCAGTCCAACACTTGTCGCGCGCTAATTTTTCTTGTAGACGACAGTTCTCTCTGATTCTTGTTACTCGATTGTCGCCGTTTCGTTAACCAATTGTCGCAGTGTTGCCAGTCAATTACCGCAGTTTCTTCAGTCAATTGTCGCAGTTTCGTCAGCGAATTGTCTGAGTCTCTTCAGTTAATTGTCACAGAGTTGTCAGTCAATTGTCGCTAGATTCTGTGCTAAATTTACGCGTAGTGGCCCAGCGGATAGAGAGCACTGCTCATGTTGTCTTAAGGTCGAACGTTCGCTTCGTGGCCAGAGAGGTGAAGTATTGCCACGTTCGTAAGTGCAGTGTCAGCGTTTCTGATATCCACACTCCACTACGAGTTCACTGACCTTTTGACGCAATATTCACATGGGCCTTTCCTTTTTGATATATTAGCTCCCATTTCCACGATCAACTGCAGCCGTACACTCCTGTAGGTAAATCGCTAAGCGATATTGAGGATTTAATTAGCTGTGAACCTAACCAAACTCGAAGTAAAAACAACAATAAAATGCTCCTTAAATTCTGTTGTGCGTATGCTACACGAGTTTCATAACAAACGGACCATAAATAACGAAAATAAAATGTCGTGCCTAAAGTAAAATATTTCCAAATTCAAAAAATTCTAGATATCAAAAGAATTACAAACACCTACGCTATTTTTATTTGTTGTGCTGCCTGTTTTTCCAATTTACTCTAGGCGTCAAGAGTCAAGGCATTAACGGAGAAACGTGATATGCACATTTCCTGGAAATTTTATTTAAATACTGACTGTATTATGACTCACATCTGATTTCCTGGAAGGGATAGGACAAGAAGCATCTAAAAAAATCGTTGTTTCATGTATTCCAGTCTTCTTTGCTTGGTAACCCACTCCCTTCTTGGGTCTCCACAACTAACCCCAACCCCCCCCCTCGCAACTCCCAACTCTCTCCCTCCCCAAAGGGTAGCTACCAACAGGTTGGACGCCCAAAAAATAGACCTCGCAAAGAAGTTCCCGTTGTCTCACACTTGAGTGTAAAGATCGTTCTCAATGTCAGTATCAGTAGCCAGTTTTCTTTTGAGATATTAAGAGTCCTATAACACTAAAGTTTCATTTAATGGATTTTTGCATTCGATTGGGCACGCAACGTTCTAAAATTACAGTGTGTTGCAAGGTATGGCAATACAAATTTTTATTCTATGTAGTCGTATCAAGGAATTTCTACAAGATTTAATCCAGTCATTGCACACCTTGTGCAACCTGGAGCCTAACTTTAGGGTGAAGTCTGCTATGAATCATTTCAGAACGTAGAAAAATTAACAACCCTAATAACAGAAAAAATCCCGTTCTTCTACATACTTCAACATCGATGGCAATGCTACTCTGCAAGGTGAGACCTTCATCATAAGAAATCAAAAACAATCTGCCCAAGTCACTCGAAATTCGCCAGGTGTTCTTTTGTTCATCAACTTGTATTCCTATTCAATCTCCTATGACCTCATGAATTCAGAACAAGAGACAAAAACCTGATATGACAGAACTCCTATGGATTTAACATATAAGGGACTATGCATTGTTTACCTTTAAATACCAAGGATTTTGCGATCGGTGTTAGACGTAGGAGGTTATTGAACATTTTTCGAGACTTTATGAAGGGCATCTTATATTTATTTACACTGTTAAAATAAAAAAAAGTGGTAAGTATTAAGATGCTCACAAGGCTTACAGTTTGGATTTTACTTAAGGTTGACTAAGGAGTTGTTATTACCTGTGTTGTCTCCAACAGAAAGCCTTTAATCAAAAGCCGAGGAATAATTTGCAAAAGAAGATGGTAAACATTCACGCTGGTAAAATTTTATTTTTCATTGAGCAATATAATATCACGGAAAACAAGCATTACCTTGACAGATACGTGAAAGCGAAAATGCACGTTTTTCTAAGTTAGAGGACACACTCCCCACGCCAGATTAAATTTGTTACTCTCATCATGAATTTACCGGGCGACATTTTCGCAAATGACGGAAAATTTCGCAAGGCTATGAGTTTTATACACGGAGCAATTGAGAGGCTTTCTTCCATGCCCTGTAGCGTAATAGCCTGGAAAATGAAACCTTTGATGCAAAGATTTCTTTGAGGTTCAAAGCCTTGCACATCGTACTCTCTTCTCCCTGCCAAGCGATGGGGCTGGTGACACTGCGGAATACGGAAACAGGCATAAAATACAGGCTTTGCCTGTGCTATTTCTTATAAGAAACTACTGCAAGTGAAACTCATTAACGAAGATTTAATAGTTAACAGAAGCGGTAAAGGTAAGTAGAGTAAAGGAAAATCATGAACGACAGAATATTTAACAGCGATGGGCATCGGTGAGTACAGTTAATGAGGTTCATTGACTAGGATTTAATACTGAACAGAAATGGGAACTTGCAGTATCTACCGCCCATACAAACGAGTAACAACATACTAGAGGAGGCAAGATGACACAACGGCAATTGCACATAGAGGGGCGGAGCCTAAGTCCTTACTGCTCTTTGCGAATGGGCCTACTGGTCCGTCTACTGCCAGCCATCTACTGCCACCCTTCATTTCAATCGCAGTCAAGCGTAAATTTTCGTAAAACGCATGAGCACGATCCACTTTTTGATGAGTTTCCTTCACAGATATTTTTAGTAAGTCTTCGTACATAAATAGACCACACCATACATTAACTGGACACTGAAATCAGGCCTCTCGCAATTGGGCCTGGAGGCCGATTTACGTAAGTGTTAATAAAATGAGTTATTATTATCACAGAGACCTCAAATGAAGATTAATGTCTTCGTCATACGAAAAGGAATGCGTTACAGAGCAGGGAATCTAAATTCACAATCAAATATCTTCAGTAGGCGATATACATCATACCTTCGGACGCCAAGAAAAATTGAAAATTCCTCATAATTTCTAAGAATATTAAAATTTTATAGAAAAAATTGGTTCATAGATACTACACGTAATGTAATTTAATATCACATTCAATTGTTTTTCAATGACGGATCTGAAGCAATAACCTTAAAAATTGATGTATCTAAAGCTTTCGGTAGAACTCATCCCAATAGCCGCAACAAAAGTGAGGTTAAGAAAACCCGGTATTGTTGAAAAAATGAAATAAAACCACAATAATACTACATTGGTACCTACCAATAAACTAAAAATACATGTTTAACTATCAGATAAGGTAACTAAGACAGCCGGTAAATGATATTAAAACAAACCAATTTATGGCTGATACAGCCCTTCATTATTGGAACCATCTAAAGCTGCACATCGTGATCGTCAATATCATTTCACCAACATAGGTATATTACGTGACTTTGTGGTCGTCTAGGTTACATCACTTAATGGTTTCCTATGTTGCATCACTTTTTGGTTGCCGAAGTTGAAACACTTCATGGTGGCCGTAGTTGAATCACTTCACACTGACCTACATTACATCACTTCAGGGCGGTCAATCATATATCACTTAACAGCTGTCAAAGCTACATCGTTCCACGGTTGCCAATGCAATATCACTTCATTGCTGTAAGTACTGCATCACTTCATGGCGGCCAGTTCTTCAACATTCAGATCACTACACGGCCGCCAATGCTATATCACGTCACTGCTTATAATGCTAGATCACTTCACTGCTTCCAATGCTATATCACTTCACTGTTTCCAATGCTAGATCACTTCCTGGCGGCCAGTGCTTCATCATTTCATTGCTGACCGGGCATTATCACTTTATGGCTCCCAACTGCTCCAACACACCTTTCATCTCTGCTGTCTGTTTTGATCATCTCGCATAGCCTGTATTACCAAATAAATTTGATTAAGATTTTCATCAGCTGGTTACTTGGCATTTCATTACAAATCGAGCATACCACAAATTTGAAAACTTTCTGTTCTACAAAATGAAACTAACTAACTATCGCGAAATAAGTTTACTGCATATATCAAAGGATGGCATAAACAGTTGCTCTACGTAATTACACTTGAAACCTTAATAATTTTGTGAATTTGTTGCGTATAGAAGTTTTACAAGTATGTATAGATTTGCCAGTCATTGCTGAATGTAAAAGAATTAAGACAAATAGCAAAAACAAAGTAAGAAAAAGTAATCGGAGAACATATAAAAATCCGTCTGCAACACCGTACCGTCAGGCCCAATAGCGGGGGCTGAAATCTGCCTTAGGAGCCAGGGTCCAGTCAATATATGGGGTGGTCTATAGTACACTTTATCCAGGGGGAAGATGTTAGAGAGTTTAGCTAGCAATAGCTGGCCGACAAGATCGTTTCTCCTGTAGGCAGGCAAATTCTTGTATTACTGTACATGCCGAGCTCAATCGTAAATTTATAGGTATTTACCGGCTACCTACAAGTAAATAGTGAATGGTATCGGTTAATGTCGGATCAATGCCAATAAATTTCCGATTGGGAGGGGGGGGGGTACTGACCTTAAACATCGATGGATATTTTTTTCTCTTGATGTGATCGGGTGCTTACAAGTAGCTTACTACATTGGTATGCAATATTTATCTCTGCTAATAATGTATTAGTTTTAATACCTTAGCTTCAGCCAAACTCTCAAATTGTTTAGAAATATGACGCAAAAGGTGCTTCGACTTAAATGTCTTTCTTCCGTGCTGGTATTTGAGGTTAGGAATACAGTAAATCTACGTGGGCTTTTTTTTTTACACTATAACATAATAATAATTTTTTTGTTATATGTGCTTGATTGCTTGCTTGGTTGTTTGCTTGCTTGGTCTCTCTATTCCAATATGAACCATCAGACAGGAGAAATTCACGTCCTGAACGGTAAATACGCTGTTGCTTTGTCAAATTTTCTTTTTTTAATGCAAGCTGCATTACCACAGAAATCCCTCTCCTAATGCCGCCACTCGCAGTAGACAAAAGAAAGTGAGACGTTTGCTGACAAAGTTTTCATTACCCCAAACACTCAACTAAATAAGATTCCGTCAGAAACGCCACAGAAATCCTTGTCCAATACCACTACTCACTGCAGAGCAAACAAAGCCAATATTTCCTGGCAAAGTTTTCATAATTACCTCGTACCGAACACTTAACTAGATAAGGCTCAATCGGTAGCACCATAGAACTCCCTTTTTCTGAAACTTCTGCACTACTCACAGTTGTAGAAATAAGGCAAGCTGTTTGCGTACCGACCGTCTACACTTTCGTAGAGGCTGAAGGCATAGCGCAATTGGCGAGTTTAGTATGCAGAGGTCGGCGCAACGTTCACGGGACGTCGTTTTCTGAGCCGTCCATCAGGTTTTTATGTTTCTGCAGCAGCTCTGTTTCTCCTTCAGCTGACATGAAACGACAATGGAACTAACTGGCAACAATGAGGACGCTGGGCGGCATGGAGTGACTGGGTGGACTTCATTTAGCACCGCTAGAAATCAGTTGGCCAAGGCTCCGTTGGGTCAGCCCTTGAATGCCTACAAATTCCCCTTATTTACGTTACAAATTACGCGATTAGTACAATATGTGATAATTAATCAGGACGTTAGAGTGGAATTATTGAGCTTCATTATCTTGGTAAAGATTGGGTATTGCTGAATAACATGCCGTCGTAGAGGTATTTAACTAGGCTTCCGTCCGACTTTATTGGAAAATCAGTGACGTTGATCACCGTGCTATAAAAGATGAATTAGATTAGGTCAAAATTCGTCTGGCTTTCAAAAAGAACTGCGTAACGCTGACTAAGGTACTTTATGCGTTGACCTAGGCCTTCATCTGACTTTGTTAGAGAATCAGTAATGACGACTGAAGTACCATAATAATCAATCTAGGCTTACTGGTGTCTGTATCGTTGACTAAGGTGCGAAAGGGGTTAAACTGGACTCTTGCCTGTCTTTATTAAGGAATAGGCGATTTTGACTTCAATGGGTTTTGCTAAGGGCGAAGTAAGGGCGTTACCTTGGCGCCAGATTATCTGCAGTGATGATGCTATCTCTGTTCTTAATGAGTTGACTGCGTCTGTTTTGGAAAGGTTTCTCCCAAAGAGGACTATTCTTGCGAGCTCTGGGGACAAACCATTGTTTGACGACCAGTGTTGGTTAGCCTTCGAAGCTAAACAAGCGGCTTATCGGGCTTGGCGGCGTTCGCATGACCGCAAGTTATGTCTGGCCTAAGTTGATTTTAGGGCAGAGGCTAAGCGTGTTTATGAGAGGGCATAATATCGTCAGAGGCAGCCAGTATTCCAGGGAGTCGTTGTTGAGTATTGACCGTACACATCGTTGGTGGAGTGAGCTAAAGAGTTCAGTTCTTTGGGCTAAACCTTCGCTGCCGCCCCTTGTTGGTCCCGGTGGGGGTATCATTGCTGATCCCTTGGCTAGGGCGGAGCTCTTGTTGGCTCACTTTGATGGAAAGCAGAGCAGAAACGTGTTGTTATTACCCCATGTATGTCACTCTGAACCTCGTTTAATTTCTTGGGCGTTCAGATCTGTTATAATCAAGGTTCTGTTTTTGGTTTTTTTTTAGACCTTGATCCTTATGGAGGTGTAAACCCAGTGGGAATGTTTCCTCTGTTTTATCAGTATCTTTCTGGCGTTCATGTTCCTAAGCTAGTAGTGATCCTCCGGCGCCTGATACGGCTAGGAAATTCTCTCTGCTGTTGGCGTACTGGGAATATTATTCCAATTCCCAAAGGTTCAGTGTCGCCAAATGTAGCCAACTACCGACCCATTACTCTGACGCCCATTTTGTCGGAGGCGTTCGAGAAATTGGTAGCTTATAAGCTTGGCCGTTTTGCTAAGGTCCGTGTTTGCTGACTGCCGGTCAGTTTGCGTACAGAACTGGTTTGGGTTGTTGTGACGCATTGTTGTCGGTGTCACACCATTTAAAGTCTGCGCTGGATTGTAGGTCTGAGACACGCCTTGTTCAGTAGGACTTTAGCGCGGCGTTTG
>LQNS02278089.1:13782711-13792725 GCA_001587735.2 Parhyale hawaiensis | reverse complement strand
CCTGTCATGAAGAAAAAGAAGCATATAACTGAAGCTATTGCTGCAAGGCCTTGTTGGTGCCCTTGATGTGGAGCGCAGTAACTTAGATTTGAATTTATCTTGTCCCGCCTAAGACATTACCAAATGCGCCCCAAATCCGCTTTATCTGGACCAAGTGCAGCCCGAACAAGCATTTTCTTAAGACTTGTTTGGATCGCTGCAGTAGAGCTTAAGCCTTCTTGTGCATTGGCCGCCTTGCTGAATATTGCTTGTTTTTTTCTGATCTCTAAGCATGGGTTGTAGGACATCACACATGGCATGACCCTGCTAGGGTAATGTTTCCCATCCATAGGCTAAATTACCCTAGTGGGGTAGCTGACCCACACTTTTGGAGTAATGGTTGTTCTGTGTGAGAAAAGGTGCATTGGCCACAATGGACGATAGGACCTGTGCAGCTCACCAATGACTGCGAAAAAATAAAGCATTCGATATTACGAGGTATAATTTCAGTGGAGTCAGTGATTATTGCAAATTTGGATTGTTTGTTCATCTCCTCGAAAATGTTAAGAAACACTGTGGTAGGGGTAGATTGAATATGAGAAAAACATAGATTTTTATACAGTTTATGATTTGTGCATGACTTCTGCTTTGCAGGGGTTCTATTTTTTTTATATTGATGCTGTGCCCGTTTTTCAGTTAAATTTTTGATGAGCAATGATGTGTTTTCTTTTGAAGGTTGCTTCTGAAGTGCCGTAAAATTCCGCTCTATTAAATAAACTGGTGATGATTCATTCTCTTCTCGACAGGGTGTTGCAAGCACAAAAATAGAACTCCTAAATAATGTTTACTATTATTAATCATTTAATTGATCGATATTGACAAGTACAGTACTTGCTAATCTAAAGTTTTTTAGACGTCAGTAAATAAAATGGAAGATTGAGTATTTTCTAAGATAGAGAAACCTGATTTATTTTTTTTTTTACTTCCTGCTACCTCCCGTATAGGAAGCCTAACAGCTTTTTTTAAAAGCGAGTGAACGGCATCCACTGAACTCCTTGATGATGAGTTAAATTTATTACATAACTATCTAGAGAAGCAGTCCGAGAGCACGGAACCCCGCATAACAAAGCAATTCTAAAAAAAAAGATCGGATTGGTCCTGAAGTCGTAACGTCTTTTTTATCATCGCCAAAACTTGACCTTATGTTTCTTCTGACATTTTTAGCAGCTAGTCTAAAGTTCAGGAAGATATGAATTCATGCCTGTTTCAGTTATTTCCTCAGAAACCTGTATAAAGACAAAGAGACAAAAGAACTAACAGATGATTAAGACTGAAATTATGCCATTTGTTGCTCGTAACACTTCTAATAGTTCATGTAAATTTGGTGAAAACCCGAACATAACATTTTGAATGATGTTACTGGCAACCAAGCAAACAGGCAAAGGGACCAGAAGTTCATCATCAAAATTTGACCATCTGTTCTTCATACCATTGCTATCAGCCCCATCAATTTTCTTGAACAAATCCTTGTCACTTTTTGAAGTATGTTGCCGATGAACAATAGATAGACGAACAAACAAATCCCGGAACGAACTGTTATGAGAGATAACCATCTGTCTTTCCCTAAAAATTTAACAGTCCCTCTGAATTACATGAAGATCCATTCGAAACTTTTTCAGTTATTTTGCTGGTAAACAAGCAAACATACAGACAGACGCAAAAACGTCAATAAGCATAACCTCACTGGCACAGGTAAATAATCTAGATCCAGCAAATCTACGGTATACAACTACGTCTGAATAACTAATAACAATAATTGTGGTTACTACTAGTATTGCTTTGCATGACTTACCGTATCTTGATACGTCATGCAGAACCACACTTCGTAACTATGCCGCACGGGGAAGATAATAACTTTTTCTAGTCAATCGGATAGCATCTGAATATTTTTGCACAGGCTTTGCTAGGTATAGCATTTATTGCCGATTGCTCTACCCGTATGAAAAAATAATAGAATGCACAACAGATTTCATTAAACCGAAAAATAGTAAATTACTCTAAGAACGAATTCTTTTCACTAAGCGCACATTTCACTCTATTCTTTATTCAACACGCAGCCTTGCTATCAGCCTTGCACGTCCTCTCTAAATACCTGGCAATCTACCAAAATATAATACGCATCAGGGTGCATCATGAGCCTACAGTCGCCCTCAACTGCTTCATGAGGCGCCGGAGTATAATTACGCAGCAAAACCACGTGCCTGGCGGACTTTGAATTTATCAAAACTCAACGGTGGCTACTGAAGCTCTAATAAACACCGAGGTGCGCGGGATGCATTCATTGTTCGATGTAAGCAGGACTCCGATTCTGCGTGGCCCATCCAACATCTTGTTACGCTGGACAGAACCTCAACTGAAGCACCCCTGCTTGCGAGGCCTGGCACGCGTCACAGTAAATGAACGGGGCGCAGGACCAGGCGTTTTTTTTTTTTGGGAGGGGGGGGGTGACACACATACGTTTTGGGTAGCTTCGTGTTGCTCTTCTTCCCGTGGCACCTCTCGATGAGTGTCGCCGGCAAGGTTGGTGACAACAAGCAATGCGTTTTGGCCAGTCCAGAGTTGTTTTTATTTTCCTTGCGAGTTTCATGGCGAGTGTTGGGGGAGGTTTTGGTGACAAGAAGTTATACGTTGTGCACAGCAGTGCGTAACTTTTCTTCTGTTACCGCTGCAGTCGCAGGGCAGCTCTAACTTACAACTGCTGATGTAGAGTAGCTCTAAATACAGCTATAGAGCAGCTCTACTTCATCCCTGTAGCTGCAAATCGAGCAGCTGTAATTCACAACTACATCTGCGGAACAGATTTAACTTACAACTGCTGACGTGGAGTAGCTCTAACTCAGTATTACAGCTGGAGAACAGCTCAAACGACAACTGCAGCTGCATTGTAGTACTAATACAGCTCTACATCAACTCGACCAAGCCACTGCAGCTTTTCAGTAGCTCTTCTGCATCGCTGCAGCGGTAGAGCAGCTCTAACGCACCACTGCCACTCTAGAACAACCCTAACGCAACTCATCACCCCTAACAGCGTACGCTTCCCATCTTTCTTTGATCTGACCAAGTTTTGCTCGCCCGTCTTTGGAATTTAATCGAGCGAGAGGCTGTCACGTCTGGCCAAGTCGGACCGGCAGAAGTT
The DNA here is from genome assembly GCA_001587735.2 of Parhyale hawaiensis. NCBI lineage: Eukaryota > Metazoa > Arthropoda > Malacostraca > Amphipoda > Hyalidae > Parhyale > Parhyale hawaiensis. Next base: position 13,789,550 of record LQNS02278089.1, on the reverse strand, counting down.
TGTCCGGTCTGTCCAGACATGAAGAATCTCTTTTGTCTGATTACACTGACCGTGTGATGCGAGCCATTGGAGGCCTGCTCACTGAACTCGGATGTGTAGAAATTACAAGCACACAAATGCTTTTTGCTGCACTTAATTATCGCTCTGAAAACGTCAATTCGTCGATTCTAAACCCCTGAGTGAATCTCCTCAAGGCAAAGGTCAAGTACGTTCAGCAAGCTTTCACTGGTGAATTTTATGCAGCAATCATCAACAAAGGGCTCCAAGTGCACGAAAAACAGGTGTCGAGTTTTAAGCACTGGTATTCGCCATCGTGTACTAAGTGCGCTATTAAGTTTCATGGAAAATTTCCGAACACTTAAGCCCATCTCATCAAAGTTTGATGTTCATCATAGTGTAGTAAATCCAATGAAAACCTTAATGCACTAGTTGAAACGGTTTAGTCCATCTCCTCAAGGGTAAAGTATAATATATGCGTTAAGAAAACTATTTGTACAGTGAATTGCCTTAAAGGTTTATCCTCAAATTAATAAACGCGAAAGCCGGTAGAATGAAAGGAGTGGTAATCCATGGTAAATATAATCTAAATTTGTTATCAAGCTTACGCTCGCTTTGTAGAGAGTTAATCAAGCTCTGTAGGGATATGATAAGATGAAATTTAAACTTTTAAGTTAAGGGTCAACTAAGTTGCTGGTCTACGTGGGACGAACTACACCCTTATAATTAACGAGAATACACTCTTGCTTCGAAGCTCCCTATTAAACTTCTTCTTTTGATGATACAGAACTGAAGTATTCCCTTGAAATGAAAATCTGTACTAAATTGTCAGCAGCGTGTATTTAAGATACGAGGCTGCAGTTCTTATTTCGAATGACACTTGACTGTCTGCTCTAAAGGAGGTATGTATTTCGCCGCATGTTTTCGAATAGAAGGTTGCACAGCTTAGCTCTGCAAAAATGAAACTGATCGCACTTACTTTTAATGATCAATAACTTTTTTCATTCATGATTATTAATTTTTCTTTCTCGTAGGAATATCACTATTTGAAATGTCGTGTGAAGGGATACTGTAAAAGAGAAGGGGGGGGGGGAATTTGCCGTCGCAGTGCATATTCATAACTAAATCTGTACACCAAGCACTATCCATGAAGAAGTATTATCTTAAGTTGTTCGCTGTCATTCTTTGGTGGCTGGATCTGCTAGTACATAGATATAAGGAGAAAAATAATAGACACACAGAACGTACTATGAACTAATGTTACTATAATAAGTGTATTATTGATTAGTTAATACTGATACCAGCAGTATTGTAGATAATAATTAAGTAGTAATGCATCCTGCCGTTAAGCATCATGATGGGCAGATTCCTTCAAAGAGTAAATCTACATACATACTTATAAAACTCTAATAATCTTGTTGTTTGTTCACTTGCCTGATTGTCACCGTGTACAAAATCTTCACCAGTATACAGAGGGCTAAATAACCTGAGAGGAACTCGGTTAGGCTTAGGATAAGGGCTCGGATAGAGTTTAACATAGGATAGGTTTTTAGCGACCCAGTGGATCACGAAAAGTGTTATAAATGATATTAATGGCATTTCATGTCTATATAGGCATTTATGTAACGCTGGGGAAATATCTTTAGGCGATTAGCTGTCGCTTTTGTGCAGCTGGCTGTTCTGTCCGTTGCTGCAGCATTAAAAAACTAACGCGAGCTGTTTTAGTGTTGTGTTCCGTGTTATGAAGCCCTTGCAAACAACAGTGTATGTATCGACAAAAAAAAACATTGATAGTCAATTAGTTTTATTCAGCAAGTGCAGCTATTAAAATCTCAAGTATTCTTTGAAAAATTGAGGGAATTAGAACTCATAGGGACTTACGCCTTTGTGGTGAATAAACGGACACAGCAATACTAATGAAACTTTATTTCTCTCCGTAGAGGTTTTCAATACATAATACTATTAGAGTACTATTGTCAGAAAACTAATTCAATGCAAGAGGCCAATGAGATTTATAAACTATGTTTACAAACTAGGTTTAAAAACTAAGTTGCAGATCCATGGTGATACCATAGTACACACCTAAGCTTAGATTCTATATAATTCTGTATTTCAGCTATAGGTTCACACATTAACCGACTGTACATTAGTTGATGCATCGCCATGTTAATTTATAGGTTATAATAATAACATTAAGAAAACACAGAAGGGAAAGATATTAACAGAAACAGCCCACGCCTACAGGCTGCTATCAAGAAATTAAAATATGCGCCTTAGTTAACGGATCATACTAATTGAAATTCCGGAGAAATAACAATAAAAATATACAGAAACAAAAGATATTACCAAAAACAGTAGCTTTTAAGAGCAAAGAATTTGGACTCGGAGTTGAGGATACCCGTTCGTTTAACTGTCGTATGAACCGGCCTGCAGCTTGGGTTTCCTATGTTCAAAGCCGTCCTGTTCAGGATAAGACCCATAACCCAATCCTCTTCCATCACCAGTGACCCACACTGGTGCAGTATACCTTACCTTGAGGTACCTTGAGAGTCTTCGGAAGAAGTCCAGGTGACGTTTCTCACATCACCTCACGCGCGTGGAGTCACTCTGCTGGGTGTCTTCTGTGGTGCCGCAGTTTGAAACCAAAGAGAGAGCCAGCAGCAGTATGGGTAAAAATTAGCTTCACGTATAGCAAGTTAGGTGAAAGGCAGCAATATATTAAGATTTTATCCTCTGGAGCAATATCAGAGTATATTCTGCCTAGTATCTTTGTGCCTTAGCATCCACACAATACTTGTACCGTGATGTAACGAGAGTGCAACGTGAGGCACCTGCATAGGCTGCTTAGGTAAGAATCTAACTTTCCTAAATTGAAGAACTAATAGCTAGCATAACATTGATTTGCATTAACTTATATATGCATGGAATGGTGTTATTTCCAACTTTACAACTAGCATATTTACATCAATGAGTTTCTCTTACGTTTTGTACGGGAACTACCGCATCTTGGGATTACAGCTTACAAGCTCAGACATGAAGTTTATCATAGTATCCCTCACTTGTTATATGGAATAAAAAAAGAATATTTATTTTTATGGGTGACCAATTTAATTTACAGATTGACTTTATTTACGTGTTGCGGTCAAGAAGTGTTTCAACTGTCCCTCTCAGTTTCTTTCTGTAGCTGATAAATAGAGTTACCTATGAGTATAACTTTTTAGCATTAGAGCATTTATTGAGGAACTATTAGTTTTTGAAAATTTATATATTTGTTTCGCGCTCTATAAATGTTTAATACCATTTTGTTTCCTAATACTGAGCTGTAAAATAGACGGTAAACCCAGACGGGAGTCGGAACGCTGGAACGTTTCTCCTTTACTCGTCCGATTACGTTACAGCGGGTACGGGCTCGGCCTGCCCAGTACTGCATGCAAAGTGGAAAAATTGCTAAAAAAAAAATCTGAGCCACTCCTGTAGTCATATCACTACGGCAAGTGCCATTTGCACAGTTTCAAATATCTCTCATAATATGAAACGATTTCAATTCGCACCGTGGTATATTTTTAAGCGATACAACAGGTCAAGTAGTAGTCACAGCCACGGAAACTTTTTTTCCAAGAACATGAAACGTTTTCAAGTTCCGACTCTTGCCTACAGCCGCCATTAGATTCCAGAGGATTGTATGGAGGACTATGTAGTATTTTTGCAATTAACCGCAGCATTTTATTTGAACTGGTCATATATTGTGATAAGGAAAGACTGTTTAATCAAATGAGAGAAAGAAAATCGTAAATGGAGACTATATTGAATGACTGAGTTTGAGTCTCCAGCTGACGTCACCGCTGGCTAGCAAACAAAGGGGGCGGAGTCAGAGATGCGCGTGGTGCTACCTGTACGTTATTATACTATGATCCAGAGACTGGGTCTTGCTCCGTGATATGTATGCTGTTTTAGCCTGTCCAACATAATCGGATTATTTCTTACACTTGTAAAATATGATTCGGCTCCCAGTACAGTAATATTGAACGAACCCTTAACTTATATCTTTCAACTGAAATTTGAATAGTTTAGTAGCCAAATTTTGTGGCAAATTAAAAGTTATTGTTTAGTACATTTATTATTTATGTTGAACAGGACGGCAATTACTACACCTTATAACGGGGTGTCGTAATATCATTGAGAGTAATATCCACTAGCTGAGGCCTAGCAATATCTCCATAGACCAGAAGTTTCCCTCTTTATAGGTAAACCTATACTCTAACAATCCCATTAATACAGTATCAGCGCTATAATTAGTGACAATCATCATAATTTGCGAATCCATGCTTCCTTGTGCACAGAAACGTCATTCTTAACTCTTCCACACACCGTATACATTCATCGTCATTTTAGCTCTACGCTTTTTACGCACGAACGTCCAAAGCTCTCGCAGCTTTCAGCTAAAAAAAAAAAAAAAACTTTCACTCGGACAATTTCACTTCGTTAAGAGAAAACGAAGAAAAGCATCCTCAAGGCTTTGGGTAATTTTATATTTCTCGTGAGGAAACGCCCATCTTTCTCACTCTCAGGAGCGCTCTTTGGTCGTGGGAATCAGCTTAAGCCATTAGAATTTACCGTCACCGGCCAGTTAATTTGGCTCTGCTCTACCCACCCCGCACGGCGCAGCATAATGCCAAATTGCTGCCTTTAGTGGCTCGACTTCAGTATATCCCCTAAGTAAGTTTGCTGAGTCAAGTCCAGTCTTTGCTTTGGTTAAAATGTATACCGTACTTTGCCTACTACAGTGCCTTTGGTGCCTCGAATTCGGTATTTCGTCTAAGTAAGTTTGCTGAGTCAAGTCCAGTCTTTGCTGAAGTTAAAATCTACACTTTACTTATTACAGTGCCATTTGTGCTGGACAACAGCATTCTTCGTAATAGGTCCATTCGATCTATTGTGTCAAGTTCAGCCTTTGCTGAAGTTAAAATACATAATCTTGCAAACGCTTTGTTTAATACTAATGCGACTTTGGTGGCTGGACCTTAGCATTTCTCCTAAATAAGTTTCTGAAAACTTGTGGATTAGCATGCAGTTTTCATTCAAACCCAGACTTTTAATTTTTTTTTAGCCTTTTACCCCTTGGAATTCATGAAATATATCAGTTCCCTAAAGATTATTAAATACGCGAACATTAGTATCTTTAAATTTGTTTATCAAGTCGGTTCGGATTTTAGCGATTTAAAAATACTCATCAAAATGTTTTTCTTTTCACTGTGCCTTTCATCCCTCTGATTATCATTTTTATTTCATTTCAATATAGTCTTGACGCAAGCCAAGCTACAGTGATTAATAAATTAAATACTTAATCACACTGCCTGTTGGTAGTTATGTGCTCGAGAAATCCGTCCAAATAACTTCACGCCCTTCAGTTTCTTTTACCGATAATTCCGCATACGACGCTTTAGTGCAATGAACAGGACATAGGGCACTTCAGAAAAAGCAAAAGAAACACTTCACCTTTAATTATTTGCTGAGGTTAGGATAGATTAGACGAGATTTGGTTAAGTCAGGTTAGGTCAGGTTAGGCTTCTTGAGGTTACGAGAGGTTAGGTTAAACATGAGTACGACTCGCTTCTTTGGATGTTGCAGGAATCATTTTCATTTATGTTTATTATTGTTTGTCATATTTTATTTTTCCTGTTAACACAAAATTACCGCTTACGGGACTGTTAGTACACTTTACTGCATAAAGGTACGTTAGACTGGGGCCGAAATTAAACTTCCTAAGCTTGACTTGTTTGAAATTTCGGACAAAAAAAAGAGCTTTGGTTCTTTAACTTTGAATATGTGTTTCAAGTGTTAGAAGCTACCCGATAAGGTTGGTGCAGCTGGAAACTCCATTTTACGGAGCTAGCTAGATTGATTATCTGGATTGATTATCTAGAGGTTACCGATTAACCCCAACGCCTGGAAATCAAATTTATTGGGTTGAAGGCAGCGCACCTGCCTGAAGTTTCGAACTAGTCAAGCCTCTATGGCTTAATTTTAAAGCTCAATCGACCGTGGCCTTCCTATAACATTGTCTCCATTTAAACAGGCAAATTAGGACCAATTTCAAATGTCAATAACATAACTAATAAGAACTGTATTTAGGCGTCGTAACTTTTCATTAATGTATATTACGATGATCTACTTCTAGTTTCAATAATTACTGACGTCAATATCATTTAATATAAATATGGCGTCTAAACAAAGGGATGTGATGAGCGATTTAAGTACCATTATCTGCCCTACTGGGCGCATCAAAGTTACGTTTTCCGGCACCTTATCTACATACGAGTAATTGTTCAGGAACATAATAGCAATAGCTCATAGAGGGTCGGGGCGTAAGTTCCGGTGACTCTCTGGGAATGGGCCTCTTGGTCCGTCTACTGCCGCCTATCTAATCTAATAATTCATGTCCAGCAAGCGTCTCACTGAACACGAATTGGTCATAAGCATTATGCTCATTTTCATGAAGGATTGAAGGACAACGAAGGCAGATTCATCATGGTTCATGGAATTAGGATTGATGATTGTTTCCATGACTTTGAGTGATCATGGTACTTTGGAAAAGTGTTGGCGAGAAGGCACTGAACGCTCAAGACCAATTCAGGCTGCGAGATAGCCAAAAGTTCTGAACTAATTGAGCACCCATGGTTAATACGCAATAAACTTTGTGGACGAAACGACGTTCGTCATGGGCCACGTAACCACTCATTAAATAACAACTCTTCTCAAGTCTCGGCGGTGATGAAGAGCCAAAAATTCCCCTCCTGCCTAGGAGTTGGGAGCCGTTGGAGTGAAGGCGGAGCGATGCGTCT
>LQNS02278089.1:13748383-13759440 GCA_001587735.2 Parhyale hawaiensis | reverse complement strand
CTTTGATACGGTCCCGAAATTCATATGAGTTGCGCAAACTAAACTGATTAGTGGTTAAAGGTTCAAGTAATGGAACGAGGAATTTAGCTATAGAGTACGACGGAGTTTTGTTTGTTATGTATATATCCTTAGAAGGTTTTATTAGATTTTTGAAAATGGAAGGATGCTTCCGAAACGTCAAACTTTTATAGTAGTTCATGTCGACTTCATCTTAATTTTAGAAATAATTTAGTTGTGGTTGTGAGCTTGGGAGATACGGATATCGATGGTTTAACGAGTGGATATCAGCAGCTCGGTGAAGTCAGTGGAGAAGGGATGGAGAAATAGAAATTTTTGGTAGCTTCAAGAAAGTAATACACTCGAATATTTATATAGAGTGTGAATACTCATAATGCAGGCGTAATTAAAACAAAGCTCTAGTCTATTGGAATACCATAGAATATTAACCGACTGCTAGGGGCATAACAAATACAATCGGCTAAGGTTCTTTTTTCAATTGGGACATAGATGTTTTTAACAGATTACATTGCACATTTACTGAACAAAAATAAAGATTGAGCAAAGTGATAGCTAAAGTAAGCTACTGCTGACTATTATAGTTTGTTATTGCAAGTATCAATGATAAGATACATTTGCCTACCTTATCAAGCCTTTTCTGCTTCAATTTTCGAAAGTTGCAAGCAATCCATGCATAATAAAACGCTTGGTGTATTTATTTCGTGTCCGCTTTGAAGGAAATAGATAGACGAAAAATAAGTCAACATACAGATTTTACAAATCGATGACCAGGTTGCAGAAGATGGCGATCGAAGGCTGATTATCGGGACAATGTGTAGGCTCTGCAGCTTCTGGAGTCCGATTTTATAACTTTCTTCTCTCAAATCACAACGTATAAATTCGGCAGATGACTAATGGAGCACTCACGAGATGATGATTCTTCACGGGTGGTAGACAACTATATTTCTTCTAGCTTACTGTCTTTCTCTTCTTTTTATTCTACAACGGTATTATTCCCGTTCAAATGGGGTCACTGAAGCAGATCTTGCTATTCCACGTATTTCTGTCTCTTACTATGTGCTCCTGCAGCTCCGTGCCACTGTCGTTCTCCGACGGTGCGAATTTTTATAGTCCGAAAACTTCAACATTTGAGTGAAACAGATATTTAAGTTCACAAGACCGTATCTTGGCTACAGAGTGCTGACATGCATACAAGCTGGCTGGAGTGACATTCAAGTTTGTTGCAGTGTTTTACTCAAGATTTATTTCTTCCTCTCACTATTAAAGACGCCCACCTAATCAAGAAGGAAGATGGAGAACGTATGAGTAGCACGAGACTACTACAGTCTCACGATTGAAGACGTGCTACGAATGCATGTAGAGAGATGAATCGTCTACGCGATACAGTCAACAAAGACTTGAAGCAGGAAGGTTACAGAAATGTATGAGAGCTGCTGATAAGCGGTAGCGGGAATATAAGAAAACGACGAGTCAGAGAAAAAAAACCCTAAAGTTGAAAGCACAACAAAAGATCAATGAAGAAAATTAAGTATGTCAGAGGAGAAAAAATGCCGCAACGGCCTATATTAATAAAAAATATCGATTATTGTGAGAATTTTTTCACGTGCGGGTCCCCTAGTCTATTAAGAATTTCTACTTCTGAATGATGAGCCATAGACCGCAACAGTACTTGACTCTTAGGTCTGACGCTAGCGGCCAAAAATCGACAACGGAAAAATGGGATTTTATCAAGAGCTATTCTTTTCCCCATATCTAATACTGAAGAAAAAAATTCCAAGGTACCCAACATTTTTCTTAGGGAGAAAGCATCTTGGATAGGGCGGGGACGCACTTGGGCGCTTGCCTGCATGACCGTGTCTGGACATGTTCATAATAGCGCCTGAGAAAATCCCATTTTCCCCATCTTGGCCGCCAGCGTCAGAGGCCACTTTGGACCTAGGACTCAAGTACTTTTGCGGTCAATGGATATGGCTTGGTAAATTTTCGTAGTCTTTCAACGAATATAAAACATAGAAGACAAAACACTAATGGTATAATGTTAGATATCATTCAATTGTAGGTTAAGAAATCTATGATTTGTTAATGATTGGTAGGTTGAAAGAAAACATTACCAAGCTTCTTATTTTTTATACAGATTTCAGAAACAGGGACATTGCATGAACTTGGTATTGTGCTCTCCATGTAAAAAGCCCTTCTGTAGCCAGCAGGTACTGTACCATGTTAGCCAAAGCAAACGGAATAGGAGTTCTGCATGCTCCTCGGTGTGACCAAAACAAAGCCATGTTTGGGGTCACAGATCGGTGTCACCAAGTAGAGGAACCGACAGGCTCGTGGTGGGGAGGCTAGGTCACACATAGCTCCATTTTAGCAGTGTGACAGAACGCTGATCTTTATTTCGTGCCCTTTCAGTTCTGTCAATTTCATGAAAATGCAGTTGAAGAAAATTTAACGACCGCCTTTAACTGGATTTTTTCGATTCCGTAAAACTGGATCTATGCCGACTCTTCGAAGTTGGACTGGTTATACGACTCTTTGAAATTGACAATTGTTAATCAAAGAGAATATGTTCGATGGCCGAAAAATGGAATGACATATTATGTGGCCATTTTTACCTGCCAATCATATACGATCATCAACAAACATTACTGATGAGAGAGTAATTTTTTCTGCTACAAAAGTTATCGAGTACAGGGCAGTTATTGTACGACTGGTGCGAAGTCATCAACCAAGAATCATTATTGATCACTACTCGATTATGAACAAATATTAATGGGTCGAGTTCGTGAAATTGAACTGTTCAAAGACTGCTATCTAAGGCTATACAGACTTGCTAAGAGTAATGTTGTAGCTCCAGCTAGTCTGTAATTTCAAAGCAGGTTTTTAAAAGTTAGATATTTGATTCTACTGCAAAGGTTCAGGGTCTCAACTTACAATGGACTTAGTACTGCAACAAAGAAGGAAAACACCTTTCAACTACCTCTTATCGAGACTTTAAGCCGCTTTGAAATTGAGTACCGACTGTAATATGACTCGTAATTCTGTTAATGTAGGAATAGCTTGCTTTCAGATGCTGCCTCGTCCCCGCTAAAGTACACAGTACCGATATAGCGTCAGAGACGAGACGGAATAACATAGTAACTCACTTGGGAAAAGGAAAATGAGTAAGGGAAAATGCCATTTGCGGCATACACTGTACTCCTGTGTATTGGGTGCCGAAAAAAGTTATATTTTTCATTGTCTGTTGTGTTTCGGTACATAAGATACATTCCCCCGACCCATATAGGGTATCGAAACAGCAGCCAATTGAAAAGGCAACATTTTTTAGACACCAGGTGTGTGTAGGAGCAGAATCCCACACACGTTTGAATTAAGTTGATGACGTCTTTGGTTAGAGGGTGCCAGGCAAAATGGCATTTGCGGGCCGATGTGCTATGCATTAGAAGACTATAGAAAATGTTATTTTTTTTACAGTTGAGTTTTCCAATTAAGTAGTAACGTTTTACATTTTATTTAGATAACCATCATGATATGTGGTAGCTCTCTGTAAATTGAGCTTGCAGCAACTTATGAATGTAAATTGATAGATAACTTCTGGTATTTATTTACTAGTACGTGGCCGGCAGAAAATTAGCACTTCAGGAAAACCCCCGCTGTCTCCTGTGCTTGTTACTGTGTTGCAGAGTAAATTTTTCTTCCAGCAAACTGCAAAGGCAGAAGGGCAAGCGGAGCTCACAGCATATCATCTGCAGAGACTCGCAGTTTGAAAGCTGAATGAGGCAGTCGATGAACAGGTGTTTGTGCAAAAGCATAGCCTGAAGTTAGAATAGGCAGCCCCTTATTACCTCCGCCAAGGAGGTTATGTTTTCGTCGTGTTTGTCTGTCTCTCTGTGTGTTTGTCTGTCTCTCTGTCTGTCACCAAGATAACTCAAAAAGTTCTGAACCGATTTGGACGAAATTTACAAGGATTGTTAGGTGTGTTAGGAGGAACAGATGATCAACTTTTGGTGAAGATATGTCCAAGCGTTTGTTTGTTTGTCGGCCTCATTTTTCTGAATGCCATAACTCAAAAAGTTATGAATGGATTTTCATGAAATTGACACGAGTTGTTAGGTATATAACAAAAAGTAAATGACCAAATTTTGGTAATGATCCGTTTGTTCGTTCCTTCGTTTGCCATTGCTTTTTATTTTATGCATGGTAGCACAATAGCTCAAAAAATAATCGATGGAACTTTATGAAATTTATAGGGGTTGTTACTAATGTTGAAAGACATAAATGATTGAATTTTGGTGCAGATCGATTTGTTCGTTTGTATGTTTGACTCATGTTTGTCATAACGTTTGTGAGCAGTATAACTCAAAAAGTTATGAACGGATCTTTAAGAAAATTACACAAGCTGTTATTACTATTAAAAGACACAAATAATTGGATTCTGTAGTTTATACAAGGAAAATTATGGTTTCAGAGCCAGGTTGAATTTTTTCCTACCGTTGCCTCGCTTGACGGAGGTATGCGCTCTCAGAGTGTTCTAGTTAGAAGACTGTGCTCTACCACTGGAAAGAATGTTCCACTCTTCTTCAATACTCAGAATTGAGATTTCAATAAGCTTGCAATTCAATAGCGAAGCATTGTAATGAGCCAGCACTCAGCAGCATATCGTGGCTGCCTGATGAATTTTCTCCTATCTACATAATTCCTTAATAGCGTGACGGAGAGACGGACCAAACAAAAGAGCGCGTGAGCGAGAGAGAGAGAGAGCAAACAAGATCGGAGGGAACAACAACTGTGTATTAATATATAGTGGATGTTTGAAGATTGAGTTTCCAGCAATCTGCCAAAGGAATGATTAATTTTCCACATAAATTTCAATGCTTACTGATTAAATTTCCAACTGATTCAAGTGTCAACCAATTTCAGACATTATATACTTGAAAATTGGGTTTTTCAGCAACTTTCTAAATTATCAATGAAATTCAGGTAAAAGATTCCCCTAAAGATTGAATTTCCAGCAACTTTTCAAACTACCGATATATATAAGGAAATAGTTAATATTGTATTCTGTGCAGCAGTGATGACAACTTCACAGTCCAATCAGGAAGGCACTGCAAGTGGCACACCCACCCGACTTTACGTCTGCCGCACTTTCGCTAAAGCTCATCACTTCATCATGATTCGCAGGAGATTCAAAGTAACAATCAACATAAGCGAGTAGCAGTTGTTTGATGCTGCCACGGCTTGATGCGAGCGGCGTGATATAGATGCGTTTTCCCATTATTTATTTATTTATTTTTTTGAGCGCGAAAACAAGTTTAATTTGTGAAAATATGAAGTCGAGTGGAGAATTGGGCAAAAAGTTTCATAGTATTTAATGCGAAAATTGAGTTTTAGCGTTGATTTGACTTAGGATGGAATTGAAAGAGAAAAATATGAGCGATGATTAACTTGGCATGAGGAATTTATGTAACTATTGCTTTGTCTCAATCCAGCATAAAATTGAGATAGTATTTTTGCTGAATTTGGCAAAATAATACTTTTTACATATAATTAATATATTGATTTGACCGAGAGCGAAATAGTAGCGGTAATGACATAACTTAATTAAACAAACTGCGTAACTTATTAAAAGGTTATCTTTGGATCAATTATTTATCGAAAGATACCCTTTAAACAATTTAGAACAGGCAGTAATAATTCTATTTGAAATCGTCCACCTAACCTTTTGTGGAAATGTAGGTATATATCTGAACAGGCTACTTCTGTTTTGCCCCAAGCTACACAAATGCTTTATAAAATACATTGCATCTACTATATGTTGATTTTCTGCTTAACCTACGAAAGTATAATAGGAATATGCTTGTATTTATTGAACTATATGTGCTTACATGATCATTTCGAACATTTACTTTATTACTCCCTAAGCGAGACAAAATGAACTCACCCAAACTTCTATCTGCCAGTATAGTGTCGAATGAAGCATTTTATAGATTCTGCTGCAAGTAACAGTTTCACTTTTTGTCTGGTATTTAATATGAATATGACAAGCTGATAATTCATCGAGGACTCCAGCTTTGGTCGCTGGCTGCTACACAACAGAAAAAACTCAGCTTTGTGATTCCAGCCTCACACGTGAGGTGAAGTAGGCAACGTCCCCTGGACTTTGTACGAAGAACCTCAAAATCGCCTGGTTGAGGAGTCTTCAAAGGAAAGGCGACAGAAGAGAGGAAGAAGAAATACATCATTAAAGACTGGCTGAGAGAGCTGAATTATACAAGGAACTACAAGTATATACTTTACAGACGGGAGGAATTACACTGCCTTACCACATAAAAGGGCTTGAATTTTTGTAAAGAATGTTAAAAACAGTCAGTATACAAAAGTAATTCCGACTGTGTGATTGATTGTATTTCTCAGTGACAGCTTGCGTGTATTAACTGTACACAGTACGATGATAACTTCCGCATATTGTCCAGTCAATCAATCATTCTACACACACGAGTGTGTGTTTGATTTTTTCAGTCAGTTGTGGCTCATGGCCATCCCAGGGAATGATGCATATCTCTATTTCAGGATATTTTATTATTAATAAATGGACCAATGAAAAGCTTTTGACACCATAATGTGTTAATGCATGAAGCCTTCATTTAGTTCATAAAGGAACTACAAAGTTCCTTGTATGGAATTGCACATATTACTCTCAGTTTGCTAGCCAACGAGCCACCAACGGAATTTTGAAGCTAGAAAGTATAAGATAGGAGAAGATAGTGCTTCTATATACGTCGAGTATTATACACGAGAAATGTCTTCTATCACCATGAGTTTCACAGGTATATAATTGTGTTTCGTGACTTCACAGCACTGTCGATACCAAACATAGATATTGCTCTAACTGCACGGGCTATAAAATAAAGGCTTCAGAAACAGCAACGTGTATTGTTGAATAATAAAGAATCAGGCCTAAGTACCAAGTGCTGCCTGTTCGCCATGGCTATTACAAACAAAATTGATTTAAAGTGCACTTGCAACTATGAGCATAGTACTCCAAACAGGAAACAAACCTCCTACAGTTGAGACAAAAACCAGAAGCTTCGAACCAGAGAGTGCGCTACTTTTTATACGCTCTTAATCTTGTTAAGCGTCCAATTCAATTAGAAGCGCCATACTCAAAAATAAGCTATAGGACTCGCAGTAGGTTGTTCTTCTGCAGTCACGTCTATCGTGTCCGATAAAAGTACCAGCTCATCGCATTGCAGAGAGTGAGAGGTGCCTTTCAATTACGATTGCTTCGCAAGAAAATAAAGTGAAACACTTGACCTGCATCACAAATCTGATCATGTTGAACGTTCATCACAGCTTGTGATGCATAGGTCGCTTTGCCCTATTTCAGTCTGTGTTGTTTTGATAGAAGAGTTGCTTGTTGTAATACATTGAACTTCTGTACTAGGAGTGAGTTCTAATTGAGTTCGTCACCGTACTTGGTTGTGAGAGAGAACGTCAATGCCGAGTAATTTAATCAGGCTACAGTGCTGGCTGGTGAAGGAATGTCGTTAAGATCTTCTTGTTTATTTACAGCTTATTATACAAGACTGAGAAGATATGATCCAATAATAAAAAGCAAGCATGCTACTTGATAGATGCAGACAAACAAATACAAGGTCTACATCTGAATAAGGGCTACAAGCAGAATGCAGTAGACAATGTTGGTACAGTAAGGCTAAGTACCAAATAAGCTGACGCTTGATAGCACAAGCGCCTTAAATATCTATGATTGCCGGCTTCATTTTTGGAACACCGGTTGCTTCTGCCAGAATCAAGTCGTAAGTCCGCTGGTGAATAACTTTATGTTAATGAGAATAACACATATCTCCGAAACTCTGGTTACGGGTTTGAAAGACAGCTTTCACTGATGGAGATTCCGGCCGGAAGGTCCCTAAATATTTTGGCTATCGCTCAAAAAGCAATGCTGGTACACAAGTACTTTTCGTACGGTATCATAAACGACCTTCTAGGTTCTTTATCTTAAAAGACTCTGACCTGGAGACTGCGGTTGTAACATCCGCCAGCCTGAACCGAGTGATACAAAGAATGCGTCCATACATTTGAATGTTAAGGCTAACACATTGGAATGTTGTATGTGCTAAAAACGTATATAACACTTGTCCTATTGCCGTCCGACGAAAAAAAAAAAACTGTGCATGCAGCCACAGCACGGGCTGGTAGTTTAGAATTAAAGCTTGAGTTTGGAGCTGTGTGAAAAAGAAAAAAAAAAAAATGGCTAACTAGAACACCTCGTTGGCGTGAGACCATCACCCGCGGTATTTGGCAAATTGAACAAAGTCATATCTAATGAACGAGGCTAGGGCACAGCCGCATTCATTCCATGGCTTAGCTCTTCAATGATAACATAGGAAAAAATAAAACGCCCCGTTCTCCAGACGATCTGCGGTGGTGGAGAAAATTTAACGCGGTCATCTTTTACGGCCAGCTAGGTCTAGTTTTTTGGCATGGGTCACATCAGGGTCAACCCATCAAACTCCCTACAAATAATTATGAAGATTCCTCACCTCCTTTGACCACTTATTGGGTGGACAGACAAATATATGTACAGATATACACATTATACAAATACATATATATACTTAAATCTTGAGCGAAAACATTATCATCTCTCTCACTTTGTTCGCGGGTGATAACAATTCGGCGTTACACTGAGAGATAAAGTCAAGCTGACCGTACCTTCGAATGGGAAACCCGCATGCACTGGTTTGTGCTGCAGATATAGGCCAACAAGTCCCTAAGGAGCATTCAGCTGCAGTCCACCACACTTTGTCTAGAGCTATGGCGCCATTGGCGGAAGACTCCATGCGACAATCTGCGTCCCCAACCCTCCCCATTGCTGGGGAAGGTTAGTAAACTCACATTAGTACACAGACCGGGTGCTAATTGATCACGTCAAGCGCTGCGAAGAACTTGTCCAGCTGGGTACGGGGCACGAACCAGCGGGATAGAGAGTCAGTGCCTGATGCTTTAGTCTGCTGCTACTGCGGGTGCCTACTGAAGGCTGGAAGGTGCAGACGCACCAAATACAGTTGATGTTTCGTGCCCCGATCTGTCTAGGAACGAAATTCGTTGCCGGGATCCGTTTCCAGCGGTGTTCATATACACGATTTCATGCAAGTCGGCAGTGGATTAGATTATTTTTGAGTGATTTTTCTTAGCAGCGCTCCAGGCGTACATATACGGCTGCGTGCACTTCATTTGGGTTACATCAGCTGCCCAAAGACGCCCACGCGTGAAGGTTGAAAAATAAGAATAGTAATACGGCGAGAAAAGCTCTGAATTTCTTTCTTTGGATAGTTAAATGAGGACGCAGAGGGTTCACAAGTGCGTCATATTCTCTGAAGACAATCAAAATCTCTCACCCTTGGGCCTGAGAAGTCTTATGATAGTGAGAGAATAAGTCTTCTCGCTCTAGAAGTTTGGGCTTAACGCTGCTGGTCGACAAAAAGTTTTATCCAAAACGTTCGTAAGTTTGTAATATACAAGACTAACTCTGTGATTTACCAGTGGTTGTCATTCATTAGTTCATTCCCATTAAAGAAATAAAGTGCGAGGAACTACTCTTAGCACGATGACCTTCACTGAAGCTTCCAATCAAGGTAATTGCTTCACCAGCAAGTTCTCATCATTTTTTCGGTAAAGGTTATAAGTGTAAGTTACTGTGAGAATGCTTTTAATATATTCTCTTGGTTTCGCTCTGCTTAATCCACTTACAATATAATACTCACCATTAAATGAATTCGTTCTCGTAGGACTAATATTGTATGAAATGGGACCAAATAGTCCCAAAGCTGTACGTTTGACTGAGTGCTTTACAGCCTGATGCGTGCTTAGGTATATATATATTTTTCTACAAGCTTTTTATTTACGTTATTGCAGGTAAATGCTGGCCATAATCTCACGCAACTATAATCACTACATTGTCTGAACTTCATTCACCACTTCGCCACCCAATAGTCATTCGTTAAACTGCGCCATTCGTAACATAACTGACGCCCAATTTGGTCTGCACCCCACTAGACATATAATAGTTTGTTGTTGCGTGTCGATAGCTTGGTCTCTGGGTGGCGTATCAATCAAGTTAGTATCTTGGATAACGTTGATACTCAGCGATTTTAATCGACCCGCTTTCCAGCTGAAATTCAGTGTTTCTTGAAATTTCCTCTGAATATCATCAAGTCATTTAGGCTACTATTCCCAAAAACTTTCAGTTAATCGTTCATCCGTTGGCAACGAAAATACATGAGTTCTGGCACTTAATTCGGTTTCTCGTGCCTAGCAAAGATGCCTTTAGTTTGTTATGATAGACTCTAGTGTAATCTAGATCACTGTAGTATAATCTAGATCACTGTAGTATAATCTAGATCACTGTAGTATAATCTAGATTACTCTAGTATAATCTAGATCCGGGTTGGTGCGCAATATAGAAAGTACAATATCTGCTGAAGGACAAACTCTCTTTCATCACTTTTCTCCGTTTTCTTTTATAGAGTTTCTAGTTCGATTGTCATTCAAGTCCTTCAATACTCAACCTAGCTAAAAATATTACCGTGCAAAGGGATAAACTTGGTTACCGGACTTCCCTTGTATAGTATTTCTCATTTGATTATCATTCTATGACCAATACAACTTCAATGTACAAGGCACAACAATTTTCATCACATTGGCTTCTTCATTTTTGTAATAGAATGATATAAAATACCAAAAATTGAAACCGACGGCGAATTAAATTCTGAGTCAGTACGATGTCTGCGAGCAATATTCTCCTGCTAATATGCTACTTCAATACTTTTCACGACACAGAAAGACTAGTGAGGGAACAGACTGAACTGGAGAGCAATGTATAATGTTTGCAGTGAGAACCTGCATTGTGTGTTGTAATACCTGACAGGTTGGATACTAATTTGGACAACAAGGTTTCCCGTTTCCATTACTTGTAGCATTTGAGCGATTCTCGTTGACAGGCAGACAGCTTTCGCTGA
>LQNS02278089.1:13719653-13731337 GCA_001587735.2 Parhyale hawaiensis | reverse complement strand
AGAATAGTATACTTGGTTTTCTGCTCTGAAGAATCGTGCGCTTGGGATTTGGCTCTGTAGAATCATGCACTTGAGTCATTGCCCTGAAGAATCGTGCGCTTGAGTTTCGGCTCTGAAGAATCGTACACTTGGGTTTGTGCTCTGAAGAATCATGCACTTGTGTTTCGGCTCTGAAGAATCGTGCGCTTGGGATTTGGCTCTGTAGAATCATGCACTTGAGTCATTGCCCTGAAGAATCGTGCGCTTGAGTTTCGGCTCTGAAGAATCGTACACTTGGAATTCATCTCTGACGAATCCTGCTCACGTTTTACCATACTATAACCATACTAGTCCATTTCAGCACCCGTACTAAATGTAATGCTAGCTTCTCCATAGGAAGAGAGAAGAAAAAATCAGTATTCATGATTGCTGCTGCAGGGTTTTTAGACGTCTACATGTTTAGATTTTGAATATGGCGTCATATGAACCAGAGTTATTTACAAGAAAAATGCTACTAGAGAAATAAATAGTTGAATACATGCACAAATAGAATTATGATACAATACCGACAACAGTCTTATTTTCATACTATTTCCTAGTACAAGAAATAGTTTGATGGAAGTAAATGAATGACAGAAAGTCAAACAGAAAAAATGAAAATGTGAAACCGCACTAGAATTTTTTTAAGCGAGCCACTAGTGAAAATCCTGTTGTGATCCATGCATAGGAAAATAAATAGAGAGAGAAATATAACGAGAAAAAGACAGAAGGAGTGATAGAGACACAGACAGAGTGTTAGGTCTTTGTGGCGCTCATCCTATTGTGAAGGTTTTCCCTTCTTCCCGATACTGCAATTTATTCCTTGTGCAAGCTTGTCCCAGAAGCACAATGCAACGTGAGACAAACAAATAAAATGCAAAAGTCCTTAGCAAGCGAAAGCGTCGGTACGTAGCTATTTCATCAAGCGCTAGTGTTATTGAGAAACAGTAGGTAGTCCGTAAACGGTTACTTACCTGTAAACATTGATATTCAGGTACACGTTAAAGAGTTTAGAAGTAGCACAGGAGTAGCTCGAGTCTTTCGCCAAGGCAGACACACACACGCACACAAAGTCTGCTTATCAAGCGTGTAAATTCTGAAGCAAGTAGCAATAAAAGTTTTAGGAGGCTCTTCAGTTGCACTTCTACGCCAGTGGAATTCAGAGTAATTGAATGGGAGAAAAACACCGACGCAGGAAAAAAATAAATAAGTAAACACGAAACACCTGCGCTTGCCGATACATGTGACACAAAAGGAATATTGAGCTTAAGCGCTCGGGTACCTGATAATTAGGAAAAAGCGATTATTCCGCTTTGGGCAAAAAAAAAATGCTAACAAAGAATGTATCCACACTTGGTAAAACCCAAAAGTTACAAGTTTTAGACGGAAAATCAACTATCAAAGTATCTTAAGAACTCATATTTTATGGAAGATTAGATAGCTGGTAGTAGACGAAAAAAGATTCCCGTTCCCAGAGAGCCGCTAGGATAGAGGACTTGCTCCTCAGTCCCGGCTACTCTCTGGGAATGGATCTGCTTGTGCGTTTGATGCCAGCTATCTAATCTTTCATAAACTTCGAGTGCTTAACAAAAATGTGATACATGAATTCCTGCCTAAAACTAGTTCCTCTTGGGTTTTATCAAACTTGGACGCTCTTTGTCTATAGCTTTTTTTTATTCCTTAATGCCTGTCGTGTGTCACGCTGTCACTCGTCAGTTGACTTCGCCCACTTTTCTGTTCATCACTTGTCGCGCGTTAATTTTTCTTGTAGACGACAGTTCTCTCTGATTCTTGTTACTCGATTGTCACCGTTTCGTTAACCAATTGTCACAGCCTCTGCAGTCAATTGTCGCAGTGTTGCCAGTCAATTACCACTGTTTCTTCAGTCAATTGTCGCAGTCTCTTCAGTCAATTGTCGCAGTCTCTTCAGTCAATTGTCGCAGTCTCTTCAGTCAATTGTCGCAGTCTCTCCAGTCAATTGTCGCAGTCTCTTCAGTCAATTGTCGCAGTCTCTCCAGTCAATTGTCGCAGTCTCTCCAGTCAATTGTCGCAGTCTCTTCAGTCAATTGTCGCAGTCTCTCCAGTCAATTGTCGCAGTCTCTTCAGTCAATTGTCGCTAGAGTCTGTGGCAAATTTACGCGTAGTGGCCCAGCGAATAGAGAGCGCTGCTCACGTTGTCTTAAGGTCGAACGTTCGCTTCGTGGCCAGAGAGGTGAAGTGTTGCCATGTTCGTAAGCGTAGTGTCAGCGTCTCTGACATCCACACTCCTCTAAGAGGGCATTGACCTTGGGACGCAATATAGACATGAGCCTTTCCTTTATGATAAATTAGCTTTCATATCCGCGAGCGACTGCAGCCGTGCATTCCTGTAGGTGAATCGGGTATCTGTAGCCGGAACAAGAGCATGTGGTTTTGCTATATAGTTCATTGATACCGGGATTTTGTCGTTACCTCTTCCATGATAAGTGCTTGCTGCAGTCCCGCTGATCAAGTCCCAAACTGATTCTTCAGATTCATATGTAAACGCTCGTCTCACACAGAGCTAAGTCAGTCTTGTGTTACACTTGTTATTGACAACTGCTTGTTACAGTCGGCCTTGTGAGGTGCCTGTCACAGTCTAAAACTTATTACTGTCTGTTATATTCGGCATTGTCAATCGTTTGTTACCCTCTGTATTATCAAGGAGTTTTAACACTCTATGTTATGAATCTCCGTGCAACATATCGTTTTGTCAGTCACTTGTTACACTCTGTGTTTCTTGTCTGCCACATTCGCTATACCCAATCATTTGCTAGACTCATTACTGGCAATCGCTCTCTATAGATTTCTACGCTCGTTACAGTAAGTTTTAACCATTTCCGTGGAGTCATTCCAAGACGCACGAGGAAGCTGGCGCCGTATTGAAGTGAAATTAACTTCGCCATGGAGGATATGAGTTTGCTGAATTTGTCTGTCTCTCCTTCTATCTGTATAATTGTCTGTCAGTAAGATAAGTTGAAAAATTACAGACGGTTTATCAGTAAATTTACAGGGATTGTTATATATGTTAAGAGGAACAAATGATTATTTATTAGTGAAGACCCGTTGGACCGTTTGTTTGTTTTTCAATCTGACTCTTTTTTTTCTTTCTTTGTAACTTGACTGAAAAAGTTATAGACAGAGTTCTATGATATTTTCAGAAATTGTTGGAATTGTTACTAGAACCAGATGACACAAATTTTGTGTGGTTTTGTATGTCCGTTTGTTTGTCGAAATGATTGTCAGTAATATGTTTAACTGAAAAAGGTTATAAGCAAATCTTCATTAAATTTGTAGGAATAATTGTTAGATATGTTAGAAGACACACAATGGTGATGACAAAGACGAAATCCTAGTTTCAGGACCAATTTGAATTTAGCATTAACATTGCCTAGTTTAGCGGAGGTATGCGCTCTCAGAGTGCTTTAGTTTTCAGTGAAATAGACCGGTCTCGAATTGCATACAAGTCATTCAATGAAAGAATACCGTGTAATGTTTCCTGATATTGTACACTCTTAATGACAAAGTTAGAGGCTATGCAAGCTTAGTTTTGCACTAATAAACAACTTCTTTTGCTGAACTTCTTACTTTACGATCCTCATACGAACTTTTCAGCAATACTGTTATTATAAAGCAGATATTGCTGAACAAACGTAAGCATATCAACTGCTGCTCATGCTTTGTTGATGATTTTATGAGTAGCTAGACCACCACCAGCAATAATTAATTTTGTTCGCTTAGTTATAGAAAAATTTTGTAATTCTACAAAGTCCATCAAGTCCACAAAGTCCACAAAGATGAAGAAGTGCTCAAAGGCCACCAAGTTGACTAAACTCCAAGCCCAGGCCAATCAATACTATATAGTAATTCACGTCGTGTTTTTATTTATTTATTTATTTATTTATAACTATATTTATAACTTTCCTATCACGCTCTATGGGAATAAGATAAGAGAAAATTCAGATTTCAAAGGGCGAAAAAAAAGTTGGGTACCTTGCACCCTTTTTCTTCAGTATTAGATAGGAAAGAAATAGAACTCAGTCTGCTTGCCCTTCTGGCAAAAAGAAAAGTTGAGTACCTTGGAATCTTTTTCTTCAGTATTAGATATAGGAAAAATGAGGGAGCCCAAAAGACGGTGGTGGTTTTGGTGAAGTGTTAATTTTTTACCGTCATTTATAATGACGGCATGGGCCACTAGTAGTAATTAAAAAGCAGCTCCCAGCTCTGTAAGTTTGTATTCTGGATACGGTTTTTGGAAAGCTTCGCTGTCATAAATAACAACGAAGAGATTGTTTTGATCTTCTTCATTGATCATACAGCTGCTACCATAAAAATAGAATTGAATACGTTAGATTTTGCGGAAACTTAGGCTGGTTAACGCAGTAAGATGTAGCTGTGATACCAAATTTTTCAAAGCTCCAAATAGACTTTACAATTTACAAAATAGACTCCAAATCCAATACAGGTGCACAGGGGCGACAGGATTTAGAGTCGACGCAGCGCACAATGTTTAAAAATTTCAAAACCATTTGCTTGTTTGAAAATTTTATTTGAAGCTTTGGAAAATTTGGTATCACAGCTACATCTTACTGCATTAACCAGCCTAAATTCCTGCAAAATCTAACGTATTCAATTTCGACGACCATCTTCGATCTTCCCACCTGATGAGCTGAGGACACCGAAACGTACGTCGTGGGTAACCAAATTTCTCCTTCGTACCTATTTAAAATTATACATATTTCAATATTACATCTGGTGCGAGTAATGCCAATTGATGAAGGTGAGAGCCTCACTACGCTCATTGTATTCATTCTCAGCTAATTTTCTGGCATTGGAATGACAAATAATAATTATAATAATAAATTACACTTGCTACCATAGTCGAATCTGAGGCGTAAGTCTACCGCTATATCAAAATTTGGAATTGTTTACTTAATACACGACGTTTTATTTTCGTTATTTATGGACCGATTGTTATGAAACTTACACAGCATACGTAAAATTGAATATAAGAACATTTTATTAATGACGATTTTTCGATTTTGACAATAGCTTCTAAAGAAATGTTAATATGATACCCTCTTGTTTGTGAACAATAAAAATGCCTAAGTGACGCGTATTCAGTTGATCGGTGACCTGTGTAGCTAGGGCACGGACGTATAGCTATGTCAGCACACTAAGCGATATTGAGGAGTTAATTAGCTGTGAACCTAATATAACGCAAATAAAAAACAACAACAAAAAAATGCTCCTTACATTCTGTTTCACGTATGCTGCGAGTGTTTCATAACAATCGGACCATAATTAACGAAAATAAACTGTCGTGTCTAAAGTAAAATATTGCAAAAAAATTAAGAAAATTCTATGTACTATGCATTGTTCACCTTGAAATACCAAGAATTTTGCGTTCAGTGTTAGACGCAGGAGATGAATTAAAATTTTTCAAGACTTTATGAAGGACATCTTATATTTATTTACACTGTTAAACTAAAAAAAGTGGTAGGTATTAAGATGCCCACAAGGCTTACAGCTTGGATTTTACTTAAGGTTGACTAAGGAGTTGTTATTACCTGTGTTGACTCAAACAGAAAGCCTTTAATCAAAGGCCGAGTAATAATTTACGAAAGAAGATGGTAAACATTCACGATGGCAAAATTTTATTTTGCTTCGAGCAGTATAATATCACAGAAAATAAGCATTACCTTGACAGATACGTGAAAGCGAAAATGCACTTTTTTCTAGGTTAGAGGACACTCTCCCCACGCCAGATTAAATTTGTTACTCTCATTATGAATTTACCGGGCGACATTTTCGCAAAAGACGGGAAATTTCGCAAGGCTATGAGTTTTATACACGGAGCAATTGAGAGGCTTTCTTCCATGCTCTGTAGCGTAATAGCCTGGAAAATGAAACCTTTGATGCAAAGATTTCTTTGAGGTTCAAAGCCTTGCACATCGCACTCTCATCCCCATGCCAAGCGATGGTGCTGGTGACACTGCGGAATACGGAAACAGGCATAAAACACAGGCTTTGCATGTGCTATTTCTTATAAGTAACTACTGCAAGTGAAACTCATTAACGGAGGTTTAATAGTTAACAGAAGCGGTAAAGGTAAGCAGAGTAAGGCAAAATCATCAAGGATAGAATATTTAACAGAGATGGGCATCGGTGAGTATAGTAAATGAAGTTCATTAACTGGATTTAATACTGAACATAGTGGGAACGTGCAGTATCCGCGGCCCAAACAAATGCGAAACAATATACTGGAGGAGGCAAGCTGACATAACGGCAATAGCTCATAGAGAGGCGGAACCTAAGTCCCGGCTGCTCTCTGCGAATGGGCCCGTTGATCCGTCTACTGCCTGCTATCTACTCCGATCAATTGATGTAATCTGGCAGGTGGTGCCCACCTGTGATCAAAATCAACCTTTTTTTTTTTGGTACCCATAAAATCGATCGCAGTCATGCGGCAATTTTAATAGTAAAACGCATGAGAACGATTCACTTTTCGATAAGTTTCCTTTAAATATGTATATTTTACTAAGTTTTCGTACACGCATAGACCACACCATACATTGACTAGACGCTGAAATCGAGCCTCTCGCAATTGGGCCTTGAGGCAGATTTACGTAAGTGTTTATAAAATCAGTTCTAATTATGACAGAGACCTCATACAGAGATTAATTTCTTCGTTATACCAAAAGGAATGTGTTACAGAGCAGGGAATCTAAATTCACAATCATACATCTTCAGTAGGCGATATGCATTACACCTTCGGACACCAAGAAAAATTGAAAGTTCATAATTTCTAAGAATATTAAAATTATACTACACGTAATTTAATTTAATATCATATTCAATTTTTTTTTCAATAACGGATTTGAAACAATAACCTCTAAAATTGATGTATGTAAAGCTTTCGGTAGACCTCATCCCAATAGCCGCAAGAAAAGTGAGGATAATAAAACCCACTATCGTTGAAAAAATAAAATGAAACCACTATAATAACTCATTGGTACCTACCAATAAACTTGAAATACATGTTTAATGACGAGGTAAAGATACTAAGACAGCCGGTAAATGATATTAAAACATACCAATTTATGGCTGATACAACCATTGATTAGTGGAACCATCTAAAGTTGCACATCGTGATTGTCAATATCATTTCACATAACTGCATACAGTAGGTATATTACCCTACTTTGTGGTCGCCTACGTTACATCACTTCATGGTTTCCTGTGTTGAATCACTTTTTGGTTGCCTAAGTTATGACATATCATGGTTGCCGGAGTTAAATCACTTCACAGTGACATACATTACATCACTTCAGGGCGGTAAATGATAGACAGTATCACTCAACAACTGTCAAAGCTACATCGCTTCACTGTTGCCAATGCAATATCACTTCACGGCTGTCAATGCTGAATCACTTCATTGCTGTCAATACTGCATCACTTCACGGCGGCCAGTGCATCATCATTCAGATCATTTCACGGCCACCAATGCTATATCAATCCAGTGTTACCAATGCTATATAACTTCACTGCTTATAATGTTATATCACTTCACTGCTTCTAATGCTAGATCACTTCACGGCGGCCAGTGCTTCATCACATCATTGCTGACCAGGCTCCATCACTTTATGGCTCCCAGCTGCTCCAACTCTCATTTTAGCTCTGCAGTATGTTATAATTTTCTCGCTCAGCCTTTATAACTACCAAATAAATTTCATTAATATTTACATCAGATGTTTACTTGGCATTTCAGTAAAAATCGAGCACACCACGAATTTGAGAAGTTTCTGTTCTAAAAATGAAACTATTTATTTTACTAACTATCGTGAAATCAGTTTACTGCAAATATCAAAGGATGACATAAACAGTTGCTATACGTATTTACACTTCAAGCCTTAATTTTTTTCTATGAATTTGTTGCGTATAGAAGTTTTAGAAGTAAGTATAGATTTGCCAGCCATTACTGAATCTAAAAGAATTAACTCAAATAGCCTAAACATAGTAAGAAAAAGTAATTGGAGAACACATAAAAATGCGTCTGCGGCACCGTGCAGTCAGGCCCAATTGCAGGGCCGAAATCTGCCTTAGGAGCCAGTGTCCAGTCAGTGCATGGTGTGGTCTATGGTACACGTTATTTCTAGCACATCCGGTGGGAAGATATTAGCGTGTTTAGCTAGCAATGGCCGGCAGCCAAGATCATTGCTCCCGTAGACAGGCAACGTCTCCTTGTATTAATTACTTTACTTGCCGAGCCCAATCGGAAATTTATAGGCATTTATCAGCTGCTTACAAGTAAATAGTGAGCGGTATCGGTTAACGTGGGATCAATGCCTATAAATTTCCGATTGGGAGGAAGCATTTTTGACGTTCACACGCTACTACGGGGGTACTGACCTTAACCATCTATGGATATATCTTCTCCTGATGTGATAGGGTGCCTGTAAGGAGCTCACTACATTGGTATGTAATATTTATCGTTGCTAAAAATTTAACAGTTTTATTACCTTAGTTTTGGCGAAACTTTCAAATTATTTAGAAATATGACGAAAAAGTACTCAGACTTATATATCTTTCTTCAGTGCTGATATTTGAGCGGGTTATACTTAATCCATTAGTCTAAGGTTAGAAGTACAGTGAGGCTACGTGGGCTTTTTTAGCAGTATAGCATCATAATAATAAAATTTATTTGGCTATACATGCTTGATTGTCAGCTTGCTTGCTTGCTTGGTTGGCCTCTCTATTCCGGTATGAACCATCAGACAGAAGAAATTCAAGTCGTGAACGGTAAACACACTTTTGCTTTATCAATTTTTTTTAATGCAAGCTGCAGTACCACAGAAATCCCTCTCCTAATGCCACCACTCGCAGTAGTCAAAAGAAAGTGAGACGTTTGCTGATAAAGTTTTAACTATCCCCAAAAACCAAACCAAATAAGGTTCCGTCTGTAACGCCACAGAAATCGCTTTTCCAATACCACTACTCACTGAAGCAGAATCAAAACGAATATTTGCTGGCAAAGTTTTTTTTTTTTTTCATCATCACCTCGTACTGAACACCTAAGCAGATAAGGCTCAATCAGTAGCACCACAGAATTCCCTTTTCCTGAAATTTCTGCACTACTCACAGTTGTAGAAATAAGGCAAGCTGTTTGCGTAGCGACCGTCTACACGTTCGTACAGGCTGCAGGCATATCGCAATTGGCGAGCTTAGTATGCAGAGGTCGGCGCAACGTTCACGGGACGTCGTTTTCTGAGCCGTCCATCAGGTTTTTATGTTTCTGCAGCAGCTCTGTTTCTCCTTCAGCTGACATGGAACGACAATGGAACTAACTGGCAACAATGAGGACGCTAGGCGGCATGGAGTGACTGGGTGGACTTCATTTAGCACCGCTAGAAATCAGTTGCCCAAGGCTCCGTTGGGCCAGCCCTTAAATGCCTACGAATTCCACTTATTTACGTTACAAATTACGCGATTAGTACAATATGTGATAATTAATCAGGACGTTAGAGAGGAATTATTGAGCATCATTATCTTGATAAAGATTGAGTATTGCTGAATAACATGCCGTCGTAGAGGTATTTAACTAGGCTTCCGTCCGACTTTAATGGAAAATCAGTGACAATGATCAGCGTGCTATAAAAGATGAGTTAGATTAGGTCTAAATTCGTCTGGCTTTCAAAAAGAACTGCGTAACGCTGACTAAAGTACTTTGTGCGTTGACCTAGGCCTTCATCTGACTTTGTTAGAGAATCAGTGATGATGACTGAAGTACCATAATAATCAATCTAGGCTTACTGGTGTTTGTATCGTTGACTAAGGTGCGAAAGGGGTTAAACTGGACTCTTGCTTGTCTTTGTGAAGGAATAGGCGATTTTGACTTCAATGGGTTTTGCTAAGGGCGAAGTAAGGGCGTTACATTGGCGCCAGATTATCTGCAGTGATGATGCTATCTCTGTGCTTAATGAGTTGACTGTGTCTGTTTTGGAAAGGTTTCTCCCGAAGAGGACTATTCTTGCGAGCTCTGGGGACAAACCATTGTTTGACGACCCGTGTTGGTTAGCCTTTGAAGCTAAACAAGCGGCTTATCGGGCTTGGCGGTGTTCGTGCGACCGCAAGTTTTGTCTTTCCTAAGTTGATTTTAGGGCAGAGGCTAAGCGTGTTTATGAGAGGGCATAATATCGTCAGAGGCAGCCAGCATTCCAGGGAGTCGTTGTTGAGTATTGACCGTACACATCGTTGGTGGAGTGAGCTAAAGGGTTCAGTTCTTTGGGCTAAACCTTCACTGCCGCCCCTTGTTGGTCCCGGTGGGGGTATCATTGCTGATCCCTTTGCTAGGGCGGAGCTCTTGTTGGCTCACTTTGATGGAAAGCAGAGCAGAAACGTGTTGTTATTACCCCATGGATGTCACTCTGAACCTCGTTTAATTCTTGGGCGTTCAGATCTTCTATAATCGAGGTACTGTTTTTGGTTTTTTAGACCTTGACCCTTATGGAGGTGTAAACCCTGTGGGCATGTTTCCTCTGTATTATAAGTACCTTTCTGGCGTTCATGTTCCTAAGCTAGCAGTGATCCTCCGGCGCCTGATACGGCTAGGAAATTCTCTCCGTTGTTGGCGTGCTGGGAATATTATTCCTATTCCCAAAGGTTCAGTGTCGCCAAATGTAGCCAACTACCGACCCATTACTCTGACGCCCATTTTGTCAAAGGCTTGGCTTTTTTGCTAAGGTCCGTGTTTGCGGACTGCCGGTCAGTTTGCGTACAGAACTGGTTTGGGTTGTTGTGACGCATTGTTGTCGGTGTCACACCATTTAAAGTCTGCGCTGGATTGTAGGTCTGAGACACGCCTTGTTCAGTAGGACTTTAGCGCGGCGTTTGACAGGCTCAACCACAAGGGTTTATTCTACATGCTTGAGGCTTATGACGTGGGTGGTAGGGTACTGTTAATCATTTGCGATTTCGTTTCTGAGCGAATGCAGAGTGTGTCTGTTGATGACGTTTTAAGCGCCCAAGTCGTGATGGAGTCTGGTGTCTCTCAGGGTAACGTACTCGGCCCGCTGTTGTTCGCTCTGCATACTAATGATATGTTCTCTTCCCTGGAAAACACAATGATCAAATGTGCCGACTATTTCACTTTGATAGCAATGATACATACACCACGCATGCGTAATGCCGTCACCCAATCTCTGAATAGGGATTTGTTCCGCATAAGAGCCTGCTGTTCGGCCTGGAGTATGAAGCTGAATGCCTGTAAGACCAAGTCGATGATTATGATCAGTCGATCTCGGATCCTTGTACCGCAGCATCCGCATCTGGAGATAACCGACACCTTGCTTCAGGAGACTGGCTCTTTGGAATTTCTTGGTGTTATTTTTTGATGAAAAGCTTACTTTTGAGAAGCACATTAGGCCACTGGTGTCACGTGCTTCCAGTAAGATTGGGCTTTCACGTAAGGTGAATTTTGTGTTTGGTGACAATGAGGTTGTTTGCAGGTGCTTTTATTCTACCTGTGTTGGAGCATTGCTCACCGGTCTGGGCTTAAGCTGCTGACAGTCACTTGCGTCTGTTGGACCGACTTGAAATTCAGCCAGTAGGCTGTGCGCGGGTTATGATTTGTTGAACCTGTCTCACTG
>LQNS02278089.1:13706714-13718094 GCA_001587735.2 Parhyale hawaiensis | reverse complement strand
GGCCAGGAACGTGGATACTAGGAACTGATATGATTATTAACTATTTCTCTTTCTATTACATGAACATTTTACCAACGTGGAAATCTTTCAAATACTTAGGAGGATTTTTAGGAATTTCAAAGATTACTTTTCTGTCAGCAATGCTGTGAAAAAGTCCGAGTTAGTTTCTCTAACTTAATGAGATTTGATGATCATATTGAAACATTATTTTTTTTATACCCTCTAAAATTCCTTGACGTTGCAAGAACAAAGAAGTTGACAAAATTTTCCTGGTCAGTATATTCCTTCTATCACTGGGAACAAGTCTTAATGGCTATAATTATTTCAACAGCATTTCCTTCAGTTCAACCCACTCATTCTCAATCTGAAGCCCATATCTGCCTATCTTGTCCCATTTTTGAGCCATCACGTCTTATTTCTTGTCCTTTATCAGTCCTATTCCTATTGAACGCCCACTGGGATAAGGTTCAGACGAGTCCTTTAATGCTATTCCTACCAGCATGTGAGCTAAGATTATCTAAAAAAAGAAAAAAAACTGACGTCCTAGCGAAATTCTAGTTTCAAATTTAAAATCAGCGTCCAAAAGCGACTTTCGAGCAGTTCATAAATTCAAGGCATTAAAAAAAATTGTTGCCCTGTGAATTATATACGTACATCGTCCAGAAAATTCTCCGCACTGTAAAAAAATACCAGTTATGAGAATTCTTTCATCAGGAGAAAAAGATTCCTAACGCAGTCGTATAGACAAGCAAATAGCCAATTAGGTTCCGTGGCAGGCCAATGCTTTCGGGCAAATGGTATTGCCATGCGAGTCTTTTGTCAGTGATTGCTTTTATTGCATTCTCTTGTAGCGGACACCTTCATGGTGGCCATATCAGTTTACTTTCTTGTGGATAATCTGGTGATAATTTATGTCTGTATTGTTGACAGCCTTAATCTCTCTTTCTAGCTTTACTGTATATGTGTGGACAATGCGACGGTAACTGAATGTTGCAAACTTAACGAGATTGTGCAGCCTTGTGCTTCGTTTTTATGTCTTAGAATATCAATTCTGCTACGACAGTTACGGAAAGTGAAACCTAACATAATTTTGAAATTGAAGTACTTCAGTTCAAGATAGCATATAAATGCTTCATTTTCGAATTTTCTCTGCAGTTAAGTAGCTGTTGGCAGGTTCTTGCTTTTAGTAATTTCTCGTATTGGAATTCGCTATTTGCATAGGGTAAAAGTGCTGAAAACTAATGATATGATTCAATCCCAGGATTGGTTTCGATCGTATCATCAATTAGCCTCTATGCCCAGCGGCATCACTGAACTACAACTTTAATGCTGAAAAATGATTGAACGAAGGATGAATAGTGCGGATGTGAGCAATATGATCGAACGCAAAAATAAAAGTTATGAAGCCTAAAGTGGGATGCGAATGACCATGTCAATCCAATCTAGCTAGAATACTTCCTTGACTGAGTAGTTAGCATTGCCAGCTCCCTTATTATCAGGAAGTCTGACATTCGATTCTCAGCCCGGATGTAAAAGCCTACATTCTCGCCAGCATTTCTATCACGCACCATTACAGAGAACACTGACTTTGAGGTTAGGGAGCAAGAATCGATTGAGTTGTCCGTCGATATTAGATTAGATCCTACACAATAGATGGACCAATAGGCCCATTCCCATAGAGTACCTGGGACTTCCACTTGGGTATGACACATGAGATTGCACAAAGCGTGGTCGACTGCAGCTGTAAAGGGCTTTGGGCCGTAATGGGTATTCATGTGCAGCACGTACCAGTGCATGTGAACATCATAGTTGTGGTGCGAAGCCAGGGCAACTTCACAGGAATAAAAACACGTAGCACAAGTGGCGAGGTTAAGTCTACTAAAACTCAAAGTAGAATGGCTTTATTCAACTATTGATTTTGTCTGCACCGTTAGAATATCGGAAAAAACAAGCGATAGTAAATTTGAACTTTTAAGCATTGCAAATTGTTCATAAATGTGCACGGCCACTATAAACCAGGTATCACAGTTATTTGTTTACCTTACCAAGCCAGATCAAATGTAAAAAAGTTAATTATTTAAATAGATATGGTAACTCACTCTAGATGAACTTATACAAGCTTATAAATATTCTGCTTCATCAGTCATACGCATTTAACAATTCTGCACCATATGCATCTAAAGCACTTTAGCGTACTGAAAGGCAGGAAATAACCAATCATAAAATTATATGTCATTATCGGATATCATCTTATACTGCACCTTATAGACATCGGATTATTGCCTATGTATTTCCGATATGGATGTAGTGTATGTTAATATTATTATAAAAAAATCCAGTTCAGTACGTCAATGGACGGGAAATCAAAAATCCAAAGAAATGTCATGCGATCTGACCACGTCCAAAGCGCTGTGAAGAATCCCTCAAAAAAATCTTACATTCCTGCGAGCCCAAACGGCCATGCACAGATCTTTTTAAGAATTCCATAAAGGAATTATTTTGTAATCAAGTGACTTGTACACCAAATGAGCTCGGTTTAGTGCTCGGTAAAATACGATTAATGTTGGAATGCATGCAACAATCTACCAATTTCCTTACTGATAATAAATCCCTATCAGTCCGGAGTACCTGTTCTCATTAACGAGCAGAATCATCTTTAGAAATTCTCTGAGCCACTTTCTGCGCCGATTGAGGGAACCTTTTATCCCGACGACGAAAAACCAATTAATTCAAAACGTTTGACAGCAACTTCACACTCAATCATCCGCAATGAACAGTATATGCTTTCTTAAAAAAGAATCCACCAACCAAAGATCGACCACTCTCGGGACCACTCTGTTTTGGATCTTTGAACAGCTTCCAAAACTGCAACCTTCCAAACTGAACTATTCGATACCAAAACTGCATTGTTTTCTACCTACTGCCATGCATCGAATTGGAGACCGGTCTGAATGAAGCATGGAGTAAAATCTTTAAGTTTTGCTCGATTTCCAAAGGCTGTTGGAGGATTTTACTGACCTGCTCCCAGCAATGAAAGCACTGCTAGCGCAAAAATGTGTCCGCAATACCCCGATTATTTTCATTCGTGTAAAAGGGAGCATTTTGCTATGACGTGTAATCTGGTCCCGGTTTCCCCATTGAGAATGTTTCTTTAGGCATAAATCATTGATGAGTTTGCTTGCAAAGGATGATGGGGAGGAACAAAATCTGATATTTTAATTCAGGGTTTCGAGCTTTTAGTTAATACGCAGAAGTGCATAACAACCCATGTCAACTACTTCCTCAGTATGACATATAAAGTGAAGACTATCGTGGATGGACCCAAATTCTTGTTGCAGTGTCGGCCGCGAGACAACAAAATACTAAAAGTTTCATGTTATCGGGACAAACGTTCCAGTGACAGTGAGTTCAATACCCACGGTAGCGGCGACCTTACATGCTGCACAGTTGTGCTGAGGGTCCCGGGAACGATCCTCAAGCCAGTTGGCGGATCTTTGTCATTGCGCTCGGCGGGCTGAACCAGTAAAAACCTGGTTGGAGCGCATAGCTAACGTGGAGGTAGGCACCTTAGGGTACGAGGGTCGCAGATCGTTGAAACTTTTGCTAAATGTGCCATAGTTCTTATAGCGAACCGTCGTCGGCTACAGCTGTTTTTACTCCTCTGGGGCCAGTTAGCCTATATCTGCCGCACGAAACAATTCATGTGGATTTTTCAGTGAAGGGTGCAGTCAAAGTTGACTTTACCTTTACCATTTCAATATCGCGCTTTAGTAAAAGCTTGCAAATTTACATTTGGACAAAATTAAGAAGGATAATGTATTCAAAACTTTATCAAGAGTACGACTACCACAAACGACTTAGCTGTCTCCATTTGTGTTCATTACAACGAAGATCGATATATAATTGGAAAATTCTGGAACGTATCATTGCGCATGTGAACGAAAGGAGTCTCGTAAGGCACTCAGAAAGAACTGAAAAACTTGCACTGTACTCATTCCAAGCAGAGATGGTGACAATGCCGTGGCGACAAAATATTCTAATAGCTTCGCTGTACTGGGAACAAGGTTGTTTAACAAAATGCGGCGGTATATTCGAAACGCCACTGATATAAAGTTTTATATAGGATTAATGCTTTTGCTGGATTCTCATTTAAGAAGAATACCAGATAGACCAGCGAACAGCGGTTACGAGCACTGTAGAGATAATTTGCTGCTGGCTCTCTCTTTGGCTGGTAACTGCAACGCAACAAACAAAGCCGAGCATAGTGACTCCACACGCCTGACGTGATGTGGTGAACGTCACCTGGACTTCGTTCAAAAACTCACGAGGTATTAGAGTAAGTTATGGTATCAATATCGCAATGGTGACTGAAATTTATTATTTTTATTTTTTTTTTACAAGTGTAACAATGAGCAAGCCAATGGCGCGCTTGCGACAATGGAATCAGACGGCTTGCACAGAACGTTTCACGTTTTGTGCTATCGTTGGTACCGATCTCCAGAAGGCGCTACTGTTCTCCTCAAACAGTGGAGTACAAATGTAACTATTGACAAAGCACTAGCTTAATTATTTTTGCCTAGTATTATTAGCCTTCCCAGTTAATTGCTTGTGTTGCTTGCATTAATGCTTCGGGCAGCTTCAGACAGCGGCCAAATGTTTTTAAATTCAAACACGGTCAAATTCTGTCTACATTAATCGCCGAATTCTCAGCTTAATGCGTAAATGAGTGGCAAAATTTATGCTGCTGGAACACATTCAAATTTACCCCAAACAAAGTTATACATTGGGCTGCTTGGCGACACGTCAAAAGCTTCAGCTTTTACGCTTGGAATCACAAGGTATTTTACATGCACATGGCCGGCCATTTTTCGTACTGCTGTTACACTTACAAGTAATTATGATTTTCAAGATAGTATTAGACTGATAAAAAACGTCTCGATAGTGTTTTTATTTTGTATTTTCGGTAATAATAATATTTTTCTAAACCCAAATACAATCATGCCTAGAACCTGTGGCTATTCCACAGAACAAAAGTAATTATATCTGAGACCCGTATTCGTCCTGATTTTTCCCTATCTTATACTGAAGAAACCTGCGAAGATTTTACAGAACAAAAGAACTGTTCGTCAATTATTATGACCTCGGACCCGTATCGTGCATACGAAGATTGAAAAATTGTCGAAATTAGGCAGTGAATTTTCTAATTAACGCCTGCGAGCAGTAGCAGCTTGGATTTCACTCCTTCTTTTAGTTATCTCTAACCAGGTCATATCAAGGATATAGGTAAAGTTAACTTTCATTGTACCCTCCACTGGGAAATTTAAATGCACTGTAAGTGCAGCTGCAGCCGACGACGGGTTGCTAGTAACAATGCGCCGAAACATAAAGTTCAACGACCCGCCACCATCTTACCCTAAGGTTTGTGCCCCCACAATAGCTATGCGCATCAAGCAAGCTTACTGATTCAGCACGCCGAGCGCTATGAGAAAGACCGAGGCTGGCATGAGGATCGTTCTCGGAACCCTTAGCACTCAACGTCCGCTGCTACCGTGGATGCCATAATTTCCCCCTATCTAATAGTGATGGAAGCTTCACGGTCGTACCAAGTGATTAACTAACTAACTAGTAAACTAAGTAACTAACAGAGGGACAAGCACAATTATAATAGATGAAGCAAAAACAAAAACATTAGCTGACACCTTAAAACCCATAATAGTGCCTACTAGCCGGAACCTACGGAAATTCCACAGAAGAAAAGCAATGTTCTTCAATGGTAGCTCAGACCCGTATCATTTATGCTATGACCCTGCTTGTCCCTCCGTTAGTTTGTTGCTTAGTGAGTTAGTTACCTGCATAGATATTTAGTTAGTACGACCCTGAGTCATTGATTAGTATTACACTATGTCAGATGGTTATATGTAAATCACTTAATTGAAGGTTATTAAAAATCAGATTGACGAGTTAGCTTGTAGTTCACTCTCGGGATGCATAAAAGTTATACATTTTCACAGTATAACACAAACTCCTTTCATTACTAATATGCAAACTTAATAGCAAAACTTTATTCATTGTGTGCCAGAAGGTATTATATAAGCGTACATAAAAACACTTTCAGAGAAACAAACGATTTCATGACATAACACAAACAGAAAGTTAGAAACGCATAATCAACAATATTATCAGCTATTTATGCTTTGATATACCCTCCTTTTTCCTCTAAGACCTTCACGAGACGATTACCCATCGAAGTGGTTAAATTTGAGATAACTGATGATTTGATGCCTTTGCAACTATTCAGAACGGCATTCCAAAGTTCATATTCGCTAGTGTACTGCTTGCCACCGCGATATATCTCGGATTTGACGATGCTCCAGAGAATTTCTATGGTGTTAGGAATCGGGAAATATAGAGGCCATTCCATTGATCGGTCTTCAGAGAAGGTTTTTATAGCTAGATAATCGTCGGTGAAGTTCCCAGCATGGGGTGGCGTATTATCATGCAAAGCAATGCACTTCAATTTGAAAGATCTAATTTCAGATCAGCACTAGGGAAAAAATTCTAACCCAAAAACTCTGTGTCTGCTTGGCATGCCAACTTTACTCTTTCTGGTACCCGAAATGAGCCCATCAAGGTCTCTCCAACGATAGCAGCCGAGAACATTACTCCTCCGCCTCCTTGATGATGACGTTACCTCCGAGAGCTCTCTGGCCTTCTACAGGCCTTCTTCTGGAGCAACCACCAGGTTCATCTAGCGTAACCATACAGTCATCTATAAATAGGACTTTCGAAAAGTCCAAATTTAGGTAATGTTTTACACAAGAAACTCCGTTGCACTTGTGTTTCTTAGATAATGGACGTCTGCCTCTGGCTTGCGCAATTTTTTCTATGGATCTCGGAATTTTGCAGCAGGTGTCACGAGATACCTCTGCTACCTCAGCCCCTTCAAAAATGGTCGTGCTACTGTTTAGGGTATTTTTGTCGCTGCTCTTGCTCTTTTTGGGAGTTCTCTATTGCTGAAAACAGATATACCGTTATTACTTAGAGTTTTTCTGGCGAAATTGAAGTTTTGAATTGCATTTATGATCGTTCTCTCATCCCTCTTCGAATATTTTGCTATTTCAGAAGCTGTTTTACCATCTTCTAACAGCTTGGTGATGTTTTGCTTCTCTTGTTCATCAAGAGATGACCTTCAGCCCATATTCTTAAAAGATAAGTTAAATTTTACGATTTATTTGACAAAAGTAGTCATTTGCCTGATATCGTCCGACATTGCAAATATGTGAAATCGCTTGAAACACGAATGAATTATTTGTAGCCATCGCTCATGTATCTGAAATAATAGTATGAAGAGTTAATAACAACGTCGAGCAGAAATTTTGGCATTACTTGAGATTGTCTTTCAAAAATCTTGAAAATACACAATTTCATAATATCGTCTGATGCGCTGTAAATAAACGAAAATTAGGGAGCTTTTGATACGACGTGGGAAGGGATCAATAGGAGAAGGAGTCAAGTTCAAGTTAAAACTGCTACTACTCACAGGTCTAGAGTAGAATGTTCACTGACTTACTCGCAATATTTTTTCACCATTTGTACGCATGATATACGGGTACAAGGGCAACAGAATTGAAGAACAATGTCTTCGCTCTGTAGCACTCCTACAGGTTCCTTCAGTATTATATAGGGGAAGATTACGAAAATACAGGCCTGAGACACAACTGAATAACATTGCTTCTGTTCTGTGGAATTTCTACAGATTCAAGGTATTGTTGACTAGTACGTGCTGTAAAACGTTCAAAAAGGCGAAAAGCTGTAACTAGAACATTGTGGCTTTTGATGACGAAATAGAGACGTTTTTCGAACTGGAATAGAGTAACTAAATGAAGAAATAGGACCTCTGTCTGGAGATACGATGCTCGTGACCCAATGCTAGTACAATGTTGAAAGTTTTTTCTCCACGAATGTACTTAGAGAAAACTAAAAACTGACGAGATCCAAGACCAAGGCTACAGAGAATATTGTGATTGCTGTACCTTATGATTTGTGATACCCAATTTAATTGTCACTTTTTGCTCTTATACCACACTGAAATTCAATGGTTTGTTGCATTCTGATATTCCTATTAGACATGTTAGAGCTGAAATTTATGAATACTTAAATTTTGCAATGGCCGTACATCTCCTGCTGTAGCCATCAATAAAATAGTTTACACATATCGAATGATATATTCATTCTACGGCTTATTTCAACTCTGAGATACCATCAACAGCGAAAACTAAAAAAACTATATTGCGGAGACTGGATTTTCTAAATTCGGTGAAGGTGCTCCCATAGAGCTTCCATTTGCGTACGTCCGCCTGACATCTCGCGGCTTGATTGGAATGAAATTGGAATGAAATCCAGAGCTCCTTCTTAGGTATCCGAGGCTTCGTCCAGGCGTCGGCGACGCAAAAGGTTTATCTTTGGTTGCGCACTAGAGGTTCAATTTAATAGAACTGAACTCTTAGGACTCGAAACATTTTGGTTTTAGCCATTTATCGTTTCTATTAAAAATCAGTATTGATGGGATAGTGTACACTGAGATCTACCTGCCTGTGAAGGGTTAGTTAAATACTATAAGAAATACAGCTATTTCATTGTTCGCTTGCAAAGTAAAATAATACTACTGTAACGTAGAGAATGAAATAACGAATACTGATTTTCAGATAAGGGCAGAGAGACCCAAAGCTAAACTTCGAGAATAGCCCAAATTAAATATTTTGCTTGAAAAGATGGCATCTAGTCAATGTGATGAAAAATTAAATAAGACCTCAAAGTAAAACAGTAGATTAACACTGAAATTACAATATTTCATTAGCCTTCAAAGTAAAAAATATCAAAATACATTTTGAACTAAAGATAATATCAAATTACTGGAGCTGCCACATTACCCCCTGGCTGCAGGGGGCAACAGTCTACTGGATCAGCTTTGCACCGGCGGGCCCAGCCGATCTAGCAGCGCTGCGCTGAACTGAAGATCGGGCGGCGCATCAGCGTGACCCGGGACGTAGGGGCCAGAACAACATCCAGGAATCCAGGAGTAACCGCATGAAATCCGAGATACCAATTCTCATTGTCAGTCAGCGCTCACACTGATGTTATACTCTACCAATTTACACTCAGAATGAAGTCACTAAATACCTAATTTAAATACCGAAAACTATGCCTTTTGTTCCTAATAGTAAACTTACAAATAATACTTGAAAATAACTAACGTAAAAGAGAAGACCAAAATAAAATTTGAAGTATTTTAAGTGTATTTCCAAATAACTGTGGCTATATGTGACGTACTTGTACATAGTATTACACAAATATCGATTGTTTACTCTTCTAGCTCCCGAAGTCAAAATACATTAGTTTATATAGGTCCTAGAACTAGAACCACCCCCGAGTATGAAGATACGAAGAATGTCTGGCTAATAGTGCTTTTTTTCAAATCTTGTTCGCTATAAGCCAGAGTCTCCCTGGTATCCTACATCCTGTAGTATAGCAGAGCATGAGACGACTACGCTCTGGAATGACCTGGGCCTACAGCTTCCAACAGATATTGCTCTCTGGGGGTGACTGCGGACACACATGACTGTCGCCAGTATAACACTTTTTTTTTATCGGTCGGTAATACTGCACGGGCAACTCTATTAAATTCTCGACCTGCAAAAGATTCATAAGTTTCAAAAGGTCTCGTTAATAAGGACTTTGTTAAATAGTCGGTTGGTAAAATAGTTCCTGCTGTATTTGAACAACAAACACAAATAATTATAATCGGCACATTATATTTTTTTAGCTTTTAGTGTGCAACCGCCAGATAATTGAGAATCAGTAGTGATAGAATGTTAGAGTGTCAGCTTCATTCTACTAGTACAGAGGATGGAGCCGGTCTACTTCAGACAGGTCGATTCTTGAGGTGTTTAACTTTGATAACTCGGTATTTTCGGCATTCGGACGCTACTGTAGAGGTACGGACCCTAGCTAGTAATGGGGATTGACGGCAGGCGGTGGGGGAGGGAGGGGTGGNGAGGGGTGGGTATGTGGAAGTGTTGAGCCGGAGGGGGGGGGGAGGGGGCGCTGATACAACTAGTTACACCGGACAAAATATCAGATTGGGGCAGCAGCTGTCGCTTGAGCCTTCCGTTTCGAACATCATAGCTTTGACAGTCGGTGGTCGAGTGGAGCAGTGCACTTCTTTCGGGCCAACAGACATCTGTCTGTTAAGTATCAAGCCGTGCATTTGGATTTCACATTTGTGGTATGCTGTCAAGTTGACTTTACCTTTACTTCTAAAACGGGAGCAGGCAGCGATATCTTGGTAAGGGGAATTCTTCTTTTAAGTTAGAGTTTCATTTACGTTATTAAAAATGAAACATATTTTTAACCAGCTCAATATTTTGTGTTCTTTACGCCAGCTAGGACCATTGAACAAGCTAGATTTTTGAAAAAAAAATAAATAAAACGTAAATTGACGGGTAAAGTTTGAGGATAGTTTACAAGTGCTCTATTAGAACTTGCCACTAAGTGAACTATTTTTCTAAGGTACCTCACTTGTGTAAAAAGCCGTTAAACCTTACACGATTTAGTTCTCAAAATGCCGTATTTCAGTTGGTTACACGGCTAGATCATTTACTGCAGTGGCGCTTAGAATCAGGAGTCGGCTTTGGCTCGGATTCTACTCTCAGGGCGTTCATCTACGCCACATTCATCTACAAGTAGCTTCAGCAATGCAAGGAACCCGTTATTCCCTCTTTTTCTGCTGCAATGTATGAAATTCGAAAGGACGAAAATCAAAAGTAGCCTGCTTTCGTTAACACAGGAGTCTAAGTTAAGGATTGTGTTTGGGTAGTTCACATAGGCTTTTTATCCTTCAGTTACCTTGAACTGAATCTTCTCCCGTCGGACTTACGTATTGAAGATTCCAGGTTGGGTAATGCTCAGTGTAGCATCTGCGTGAGCCGAAGCTTAGAGGCTTGGCAAGCTTTCACAGAAGAAGATTGCAGCCTTGATTGAACTCATTGCAAGTGACAGCGCGGCCGCGAATTTCTTGAGGAAATTTTCTTTCCTCTTCCTCCTCATATAATTCCGTGACAGCCAGAAGGATGACTAACAATAATTTTTTTGCCTACGTTTACATGGCACTTGGCAAAGATTTTAGGGATATTATCGAAGAAAATAAAATACGCTCTGCTGGTCGCGATATTCTTTTTTTTTTAGGAAAGAAGTTGAAAGACGTGGACCAACTTCCCCGGAAGAAGATTGCACCCTTGATATTGAACTCATTGAAAATGAGGGTACCACTATTTCCTTGAGGAACTCTTGCTTCTCGCTGCTTCTCCACTAGTATCAAAAT
>LQNS02278089.1:13659570-13669710 GCA_001587735.2 Parhyale hawaiensis | reverse complement strand
ACTGCTCTTGCCACGACAGTCTTCTAATTTTGTAAACGTTACCAACTCTGCTGAAAAAGGAGCATCCTAGTGTGTTTACCATGGGAAAAAATATAATGGCGGTTACATATTCAGTATATCTGATAATTAATGCGTATTGACTCATTTTAATTTAAGATACTTTTAAGCTGTTCTTGAGCACTAAATTTGCTATAACTCAGTGCATATTTGGCTTCAATGTAATGCATCATTCAATTCATCTATAGCAAATTCCAAGTACGTAGTGCGGTCTACATAGCACTACCTAAACCTCGTCCGAGGAGCATATCCGGTAAGTTAAGGTACTTTATTTTCGGTTCCGCTAGGACTTAGTTTTGGACGACTTTTCTTTAAACTGCTGCTAGTTTTCATTGCTAACTGTGCAAGCGAATACTTCTGCCGTCCTCAATGAAACTCAAATTTACCGCGGCAATGAAAATGCGCGAGGCTACAAACTCTTATGGGCGTAGAAGGTTAAATAGAAAACGCTACTAATTGGAAACTTGAACCTTCTTTCCATTGGAGTTTGAAGGCATGCCGTTCGCTAGAGACTAGAGAATAGAGCGAACGCGAAGGAGTTCGTGAGCTTTGAGCACCACAGTTTTGGCTCAGTATCAACAGAGTATTGGTGTACTGTATTAACTTATGCAGTATTGGCACACTACCAATGCAGTTTGCGTTGGTCACCAGTACAGTATTGGCACACTACCAGCAGAGCATACTTTAGAAATTTGAAATGTAAAGAGTGCGGTGGGATCGTAAATGTAAATAAGAAAATAGTTTGATTCTCAATATGGTTTAAGCATTGTTAAATTCTCTCTCGACTTTTGACAAAGGTTCTTGCGAGCATTGCTTGAAGTTAGGTCAGGAAAAACAATTTGGAATTCATTTCCTTTCTGTTTTCCCGATCCTAACACAGGCACTTCAGGACCTGAGAAAGCTGCATTCATCAAAGTTCAGTGTTCGTTACGGTATAGCAGATATAACTCTACAGAGCACAGGTTATTATAGCTTGCTGTCTATTTTCAAGGGTGATTATGTAGGTAATGTCGCCCTTG
Source organism: Parhyale hawaiensis (assembly GCA_001587735.2). Taxonomy (NCBI): domain Eukaryota; kingdom Metazoa; phylum Arthropoda; class Malacostraca; order Amphipoda; family Hyalidae; genus Parhyale; species Parhyale hawaiensis. The sequence continues at coordinate 13,668,634 of LQNS02278089.1, read as the reverse complement.
GGGATGTTCGGGCTCAGTCAAGGAGGTTTATTAATCTATTACATCTCCTTGGGCCCACTGCCGCTTTGACAGTTACAGCGAGTGGTCGCGATGTGCTACAGGTGCTACTCTTTTGTCTAGCGACAAGTTGTGAGGGTCCACACGGGTATTAGCTTTGGTGCGCTATTAGTATACACTCTGGATTATATTTACTTTTTAACTTTTAAGCCCAAATTGTTTAGCAAAGTAAATACGTGTCACACTGAACGTCCTAAATCAAAATATCCTTGGCTTGTCTTCCGTTAACCTCAGACGCCTCACAAGATATAACAAAAGTTTATCTCAATTTCTTAGTTGAAGGAAATTTACCGAGATTGATGTTATTTAGACGTATCTTAATTTTAACTAAGTGAAATAGATCATTAAGAAACTCTATTGCTGCATGAATCCAAGAAGTTGGTCTCGTTCGTAATATACTGACAACTTTGAATTAGACTCAGCTCATCAGCATGCTCTTTAGCTCTAAGAGTGCTTTTTGAACTCTTTTCGGTTTTTGTTCAGGATATTACCAGAGTTAAATTATTGTATTTAGGTCGTCAACATACACTTGAGCTGCTGTATAAAGCTTCTTCAACACTCCAAGTTTGTTCGCTTGTGCCTCTATTGCATTACCAGCAATGAATTATATTCAGGTCATCGACCTCCGCTAGAGCTCCATAATCCTTATCTGTACTCGTCTTGCATCCAGCAGTGCCGTTCTGCATTATGTTGGTCACCGAGGACATTAGCAGCTGTTTTAGTCTGCACATCGGCTCATTTTACGACAGAATAAGTTGCTTCATTGTCTGATATTGTTAGATGTTAAAGGCTTCGGTGTCGATGAAGTGAGACAATTAGCGATATTCAACATCTGGTGCGCTTGGAAACTGAACGCACAATTTTTAAATTTAAAAGCTGGAAAGGTGAATTAGCTGAGGTGGCTGGATTTTACGACTTACGTTAATTCAAAGAAGAGTTGCTCACATTACGTAAAGTCCCTTGTCATGCCACTGTCTTCCAGCTTTAATACACGTAAATGGATGGAAAAGGCCACATTCTGAAAGTGAGATATTAAAGTAGCTTGGCCTTTCGCTAACTTGGATAAAAAATTTGTGCAAACCTATGCCCTTTTAGCAGACTCTCAACGCAGGTTTTACGAAACAGGGATCTCCAATAAAACTCTTTTACGAGCTTTAGTAACTTGCAAACAATGGTAGTGCAGTATACTATAGGTATTTATTACATAATAGCAGTTCACCTGATAATTTTGGTTGTCATTTTTCATCCTAAGTTGACGTTTGAGGCCCACATCCGCTCAGTTGCTTCACGAGCACCGCAGGAATCGGTCTTATGCGACGTACCTGGAAGATGTTTGGCTCGGTAGAGTTGAAGCGTCACTGCTTTAGTTGCTATATCCTCCCCCATTTGAAATACTGCTCCTTAGTCTGGGGTTCTACTACCGAATGTCATCTGAGTTTGCTAGACAGAGTGGTTCGTCGATGTGCGTTTATATTGGATGATGTTGTGCCATGCCGTCTAGAGCATCGTCGCAGAGTTGGTGTGAGCATTGACAGCTTTAAGCAATTTGTAAACAGAGGGACGCTGTGATTTTTTATTCTCTATTTCTTTCTTCTCATGCCGGGCTGGTTGCGTAGGGATTGATAACCTTATGGAGTTTCCTCCGTTCTCACTTCCCAGTCTGGTGTATTTTAATAATAATAATTAGGAAAAAAATTATGTAAAACGTTCATAACAATTATGCTTACATTACATCTAGAGACGAAATTGGTATCAGGTACTTCAAATCTTTAGGATACTTAACGTGATTCGCGAATTTACAGTGAGAGAAGTATCAGTCTCTTTCTGCTAGAGAACAAATATTTTAAATAATTTTTATTTCAATCATTACACTTTCATTCCTCTAACATAACATTGGGCATCAACTCTTTACCTGGTAAGTGACCATATACGGTACGTAATCACCTAAAGCTGTTACTATGAAAACGTTTTTGAGGCTTCTAGTAAAAGCTAGATAAACAATTTTACCAGTGCATACTATTTGAATATTAATTTCCATAGGAATTCACTTGTCTTATGTGTTCCACACGAAAGACGCAGGGCATTGTCATGTAATCTTATTTCTACCAGGCTTTGTAAATTTATGTATGAATATAATAGGACGAAAAAACCCTCGCTGGTCGCAATCTGGCATCAATAGGGTTACTACAATACCATTTACATTAACCCTATCAGGGCAATGGTCTTCCTAAGCAACGTTTCTTGTAATGCTACACCTAAGATAATTAGGCATTTCAGTTGGTCGTTACATGGTTAATCATTACCCTAACATGATATTTAGCTTCTCTCTAGGCTGTTGTACACTTTTATTCTTGGAGGCGGGAAAAAACTGATAGGCCAAGTATATTAGTCGCATATGTATTCGAAAGACGCTAAATTTGTAAGTTATGATTCAGCATTTTTTTACGACACGAAAAGGTAGTTTAAAAATTGCTGACCCCATGTAAAAGACAGCATTGTTAAATATATAGCAGTCGGGTAAAGAAAGCTTCCTATGTAATTATGTGCCACGTTTTTAATACAGCTAAATGTAGATACTTTCCAAATGTGAATATTTTAGGAACATACGTGGTGGTCGATTGAAACAAGTATCTTATTTCGATCAGTCACCATACAAACTACTGAATTCAGTTTGCATGTTTTGAAGCTGTAGATTACACTATTGGCGATTAAAATAATTTTTTTTAACAGATTTCTTCAAATATTTACTAACTTATTCATATTTTGATAGCTTATTTAAAGCTGTTAAAACGGGAGGAACACGTGCACTAAAAGCGGCCGTTATACGAGACTGATGACATTATAGGTTTTACCCAGTTATATATTTTTTCAGTTTTTCTTAAAGCAAACTTCACGGAAAACGTTTATTGAAATACAGCAATTTGAAATATATTATTCAATGCAGGGACGGATTAAAAATGGGGAAATTCTGTACATATGTATGTATCAATAGTACCATTCTCATCACAAGTTTCGTGTGAATGTAATATCGTAGGTACAACAGAAGAGAATAAAAATGACTTTCTGGCAACTTAACATTTACGTACATAAAATATAGATTATTGAACACAAATTTTTATAGCATAAGTACACCTTCAATATATGTATGTGCGTTAAGCTCTCGGTACACTGACTATGGCAGCGGCTCCATGGACGCAATGTGCCGTCAGATATTGCTTGCGCAATTACGACAGAAGTTCAAGCAACGCCAGAATTCATGCAGTCACCCCAAACTCACTAGTCCCTGTTAGAATACACATTTACTTCTCAACGGACACTTCTACAAGCAGGATTACAAACACAGTTGATTGGTGAATTAAAAAAATATATATATTTTCATTAGTCGAAATGCTTCTAAATACGATCATGTCCATGTGACAGCTATATAAATGATAGATATCGGCGGGATATAAGAAATGTGGCGCTGAAGCACTAGTAAAAATTTCTACTACTATATATGTAGATGATAGATATATGTAGCCTCTTTAAAACTGCAATAGCCGTTGTAAAAGTAATATAGTCGTTAGAGTTTGTGATAATCTAAATTTTGTACATTGTAGGAGATAGTCGTTATAGAAATATCCATGGTATTTATAAGCTTTACCTGTATTTTAACTGTATCTCGCGTGCAACTCTAAATACCAATTGAGATAATGATGTAAGCGGTTTTAGTTTTTATATATTTTACCGTAAATCAATCATCGACATAATAAACAACGAATACTAATCCCAGCAAACATATTTTATACGTAATAGTGCATGCACAGTGTTCATTGTTAATCTGTAACATTAAACGTATGCTAGATAAAGTTAAGACGTTAATTTAAATGTCAGCGCAGTAAATACTCGTAGTTATATTATCAATTGCTAACTACCTCCGCCAAGAAGGCTATGTTTTCGTCGGATTTGTCTGTCTGTCTGTATTTCTGTCTATCTGTCATCAAGATAACTCAAAAAGTTACGGGCGGATTTAGATGAAGTATACAGGGATTGTTAGGTATGTTAAGAGAAACAGATGCTTAACTTTTAGTGAAGATCCGTTCATCCGCTTGTTTGTTTGTTTGTCTGCCTCATTTTTCTCAATGCTATAACTCAAAAACTCATGGACGGATTTTTATGAAATTTACATGAGTTGTTAGGTATATTACGAAGAGTAATATACCTATTACGAATATACCTATTTTATACTTGTTAGCACAATGACTCAAAAAATAGTGAATGGATCTCTTTGACATTTATTGGAGTTGTTAGTAATGTTAAAAGACATGAATGATTAAATTTTGGTGCAGATTGGTTGGTTCATTTGTATGTCTGACTCATGTCTGCCATAATGCTTGTTAGTACTGTAACTCAAAAAGGTAAGAATGGATCTTAAAAAAAAGTTACTGAAGCTGTTAACACTAAATTTATTGTCTTGGTACCAGTTTTAATTTTTTGTAGCCGTTGCCTTGCTTGGCGGAGGTATGCGCTCTCAGACTGCTCTAGTTATCAATAGAATGAACAGAATGAACTGCAAATACCATTCACACTACTAAGAATTAAAATGTTCTATTGTAAATTGTCTAAAACTATTGTTGAGTAAATGCGCTTCAAATATTAGTCAGGGTATGATCATGTTATTGGCATTTTCTCAGTGTCTCGCACTAATATTGAACGATAATAAACAACCTATGAAATTGAGAATCCAATAACTCAAAATGTATTTTTGAAACTTCACACAAAACACTAACTAAACAACGTGCCAATGCCATTCAAAGTACGTTAACATGGTGATCTATATATATGTTTAATCTAGCACGAAATCACTAGCAAAATGATCTGAGACTACCATCCATGGTACCACAACTTTACCTGTGTCTTTTTCAATATCTCACACTAAACGCTAGGTAGATGAACCGCAAATACACACAATTAAAATGACAATAAATTCTGATTAGTAAAGAGTTAGTCGGCCAACATCGCCACCGTTCCAGCCTTGATTGCCAAGATTGATGAGTCTCCTGATTGCTGTAAAAGGAGCCAGCGATGACGAACTTTCCCTAGGAAAGTTAAGGCGTCAAAAGTTGGGGCCTCCGCCGCCGCTGGTGAGGGTGAGTTCATTTGCATATATTTTCAGGTTAGAGGCGCTTCATATAGTTATTGCCTCACGGAACTACAGCTCTTGTATGGAGGAAGCAAATGCAGACAGCTTCATTAGTTAGCAACAGAGTGCGGTACACAACTGAATTTCTCCCCGCAGAAAGCAACAACTAAATAAGCCATTAGATTAAAACTTACTCAGAGGCTGTGATGGTTTGCTACAAGAGGTATTTTTGCAATTGTATTCGTGTGAGGTGATTTGAACAACGTCACCTGGATTTCGTCCTGAGTCCCCTAAGGTATTGAAGGTACTAGCTGGTCATTGTGCAGGAGAAAGAAGTCACACGTTGAGGTTGCATAGCCTTAACTGGCAAGGTAGGATTAAGCCTTGGCAAACCGTAGTATTAATTAAAACTGCCGTGAATTAGATATCATGTTTTTCCATACTACGGAGAACTAACGACCTTAAAAAAGCTCTAGTTTATTAGAGTCAATTTTAATCAAACTGAAGGACCTAGCATTAATATATGTCGTGCAGTTGTCCTCTTTGCAATACTTAATTAGGCCTACAGTACCGTTTTTTTTTCATATTCTATATGTGTTTGCTTGTTTTCGAGCATAAATGACGCCTTCAAAGTATTGAATGCTCCTAACTTTCGTTCTACAGAGCTATGCGTAAATTTTCTTACTTCTTTTTCAGCACTGATTAATAGCGATAGATTAAAAATTAAACACGCTTTTTATGAGTGGTCTGTCTCTCCCTTGGACACAATATCCAATGGTAATCGATTACCAGCTATGAAATTAGTGTTCTTCAAGCTGTAAGGACGTCATAGTATTTCTTTCTATAAAAATTTTTAAGCCCGCTCTAAGTTTTCTATTTCGTGTTTACGTGCTGAATTAAGTTCATCAAAAAGCTGGTTGCTATGCAGAAACCTTAATAACTTTCACAGTCTGAAATGGGCTAAGACTCAATACAAATTTCCTACTTATTCTAATGTGCATCAGTGAGTCATAAACAGGTCAAACTCACAGTCACTTAATTACTTCTAATAGCCTTTTCAACTTGTTTATGCATCGTTTTCTTCAGATACGTGCAAACTGAATTTATGAGGATAAAATGCATAAAGGACGATTATATCCGAAGACAGTATCAGCAATACGTAGCAACTGGTTAATAAAGTATGCCTCAAGTATACGGTTTATATTAATGTTTGAAACGTAATCGATGAATGCCTGAGAGGAATGCCGTGTATTTATAATGTCGGTTGTGCAGAAAGCATGTGAATTATACCAAGATACAATTGGGTTGCGCCGTCATAAAAAAAGATAGAAAAATCGCTGTTTCAAAAAATACCTTTTTCTGGTGTTCTCCGTGATCGACTTTTAAGACAATATTTCCATTTTCTTTATTAACTCATCTACTACTCTTTGCAGCTCATGAGCTCAGAGTAATATATTTTTTTGTATTGCATATTACGAAAATTCATAACAGCTACATGATAGCCAAATCATTAAGCATCATTGGTATCTAAAATACCATTTTCGTAATGGACAAGAGACCAACAAATCAATCAGTCTGCCAACGAATCAAATAATACTAGACTGCCCGTGATCCGTAGGCTCAACATCACCATTTTCTTCGCTTCCGTAAAAAATAGGTGATATTCAGCTGGTCATAGACCTCATGCTATTTGACGGTCCACGTTTGCGTCAATTGCCCGTATACGGGTGTCCATCACCAGCTTCTTTTCTCTCACTGAAATATTCTACACTCTTCCCGTCAGCATTTCCAGTATCACCTTGACATTAAACAAACGCATTAATGTAGCCGAGCTGTGGCTGACCCCCACCATTCATCCCCTTCTTTATCTGGTGTCCCTAAATCTTCAACGCGTTCATATTTTATTCCCATCTTATACCGAATTTCTATATTCCTCTCCACTTTATAAGTATTCGACTGACGCTATTCTTCAATCGTCTTAGGGGCTCATACTGGCCAAAAATTTTAGAATTTAAATTCTTCAGGTCATTCGACTTAAATATCAAGTGGTAGCCAGGTTACAGAGCTCCCTAAGTGTCTGTCCCGTCCTGGCGCCTGAACGGATCAGGTACTTTTTGGCGCCGATTTTTTGCGCCATGATTTTTTGGCGCCACTTGTTTTTGCGCCGAATATTTTGGCGCTGATTGAAAATGGAACAGGATACATGGACTAGATGAAATTAGTATAAAACCTGTTATTTTAGATTAATATCTAAAAAATAACAATGAAATAGTCGCACATGTAATGTGCGATTGTCAGCTGTCACATACTGAAGAAGATAACATCAACACTATACTGTAATGACCAAAGTTATTTATTTAACGCATCTCGTGATTGTGGGCTAAACAAAGCAAATATTCTAACGGCTCTCCTTCCAACCTAACGATACGAAACTTAACCATAACTAGCCTAATCATACCTAACCTAACCATACCCAACCTAACCATACCAAACCTAACCTTACCTAACCTAACCTAAACTAAATAGTGGGCGCCAAAATATTCGGCGCGGTAAATTTTTTACTATTACCCCCACTCAAACTCAGTATTTTTGTACACATATTTAGGTAAAATCAGGCATTCTAGGATTTTTTCATGAATACGCTTTCATCGAAAATGTTTTGTTTTTGTGATTATATGACTTTGAAGTTCCCATTATTTTTCTACGGAGAAAATAGTTGGCGTCATTATACGCTTACTCGCAACCCCCTAGGAACCTAACCGAACCTTTCTATGCTAACTTAACCTTACCCAACCTAACGTAACCTAACCTAACCTTATTCAACCAAAACTAACCCAAAAAACCTATGAGAAGAGGCTTTCAATTACACTGTACCAGTGTGGTTATTTTTCCTCATAGAAAAACAATAGGAACTTCAAAGTCAATTATCCCGAAAACTAAGAATTTCCGACCAAAATGAAATGTTATTCGTGAAAAACGTCTGAAATGACTTATTTTACCTAAGTTTGTCTACAAAAAACTGGATTTAAGTGGGGGTAATAGTAAAAAAAATTATTTCGCCGCCAAAAACAATTTGTGCCAAAACATCGGCGCCATAAAGTTTCCATTCCGGCCTGAACGGCACTGCGAACTTCAAAATATCCCCCCGAGGCGTAAGTCCGCCATTGACTCGAATTTTTCCCTATGTTACAGTGACGCTGTGTGCAAATTAACTAACAACCAAGCGAGATAAAAATAAATAAAGAAAGTTCACAGAGTTTTAGTATAATATAGTTTGAATGCTCTGTTATTTTTTAGGCATGATAACTCAGTGGTGAATGTTACAAAGGAAATTAAAATACTTATGTGGGCTAATTTGCCGTCAGTATACCGCATTAATTTTATGAGAGTACGGTGCCGAGTTGATGAAGGATAAATAAAAATATACTCCTTTTAATGGCTTCGGCTGCCGAAAAGCTGCGAAAGACTAAGATTTTATTTTTTTCTTCTTCCATCAAGTCATTTTTTGAGTGAACGATCCCGACAGTAGAGCCCGGGCTGGCCGCAAGCCAACTAAGACTGAAATTAACAACATGGAAAGGCTTCAGCTAACGCAAGACCTCTCATACATGGAACATCATACAAGAAAGAATGCTTTTGTTCAATCCAGACGAGTGCCGTGCGTACAGTTGCTTAGCCCCGGAATAATGTGAGCAGTTCCTACTCGGCTTCCTGCTTTCCTTCCTTCCACTCCCCCAGCAGAATTTTGCAGACTTTGAAAATGAAGAGGCAATTTTACGGCGTGAAATGAGGGAGACGAGGTATGCCGGAGGGTTGATAATCTCAATACGAAATGCGCGTTGTGTTTATCCTCAAGAGGGAAATCTCGCTGGATCTTTGCACGCT
>LQNS02278089.1:13640053-13659248 GCA_001587735.2 Parhyale hawaiensis | reverse complement strand
GAAAATGAAGAGGCAATTTTACGGCGTGAAATGAGGGAGACGAGGTATGCCGGAGGGTTGATAATCTCAATACGAAATGCGCGTTGTGTTTATCCTCAAGAGGGAAATCTCGCTGGATCTTTGCACGCTAACGGCTTTTATGGTGCAAATGTCTACAATGAAGCCCTTGCATTGCAGCGGGCGAGATTTTTAATTACGTTGTGAGGAAACGGGGTATGCTGAAAAGTCTATAGTACGTCAAGATATTAGAGGGCATGAATATATGTAGGTATTTAGGGACTGCACCCATTGTCAAGCAGCTCGTATATTAAACGTACGAGGCACAGTAGATAACAATTCTTAACTATTGCTTGAGCATCATCAATAGGACTCAAGAATACTTTAGTTTTAAAACGAATGCGATGTCAGATATAGTAGAAGACCAATTTAGGTATCATGTTCAAATCGTAAATTTCGTTTGGAAGCCCATTGTTGCTTGCAACCCTTCGTATCTACCAAGACTTCATAAGTATTTTGACTGGCCGACATTTTATTTTAGATTTTTATTACTTTGTACGTGACGTCCGTTCGTACATTGTCTAGCAATTATAATAAGAATACTATCATGTACCTACATCAACTCTTTTAGTCCTTTTTAACCAAGCCGTGTTACTTCATTTTTCTACATGGGTTCTTCGTCCCATTATAATACTTTTACTACAATAAAGCCTTGGTATAGAGCTAGAATAATCTGATTAACACAGTATTGATACACCGGATTTTGTCCGGAGACCCCATACCTAATCTATTCTTATTTACCCACATCACCAAGAGCAGAACTGCAGTCTACCTCCACATTAAATTTTGGCCTTGGTTCTGGAAGAGGCTATCGTTTCTGCTATGGCCGGAGCGCGGGGTCCTCCCAATACGCCGTTATTTCCAATGGACTACTTCCAGTAGGCCTATTTTTCCAGAGACAATTCTCAGCAAGCAATTACCCTTGAGATAATTCCCTTCCACAACGACTGTTGCTGAGCCCTTGCCCTTCGCCCCGATGGGGGGGGGGGCTTTTTGGGGCGCTGTATACAAAACAATAATATCTTGAAGTCATTGCTGGAGTAAGTGGTCAAAAAGTACTCTGAATACATTAAGAATCTGTTTTAAAATGTATTACGTATTGGAATGTGTAAAACTGGGTCGATTTTTTGAAGGCCAAATGCCTTCAACTTCAAAAACTTCAGCTATTCTGTTAAATAGAAATAATAGCTAGGAGCTACTAATACTTATATTAACAATTGCCTATAACAGATCCCATTGTAAGATGGCGCAAATAAGTACTGAATTAAAATACAAGCTGGCCGTTGGTTATCATGAAAGGTTGGAAGCCATTGCTCTCATACATGGAACATCATACAATAAAGGATGTATGAAGGAAGGATGAAGGTGAAGGATGTTGTTTCCAATCACAATTTAAAATAACATCCAATAAATATCTACCCAGAAAATCACAGCAGAAGGGGAAAAAAATATGCTACGCTTTTAAAAGTTAGTTTTGTTTTATGTGAGTCATTTACTGGCCACCATAATTAACCTTTCGGTGAATGATTTTAAATGGCATTTGAAGTAACACGGCTAGGTAGGCATCAGATAATTAGCAGACCATGCGGTGGAGGAATAAGTCATTCTGAACTGTTGCTACTGCGTAAATATAATTGACGGCTGAAATGTTACATTAATGCATTAGCAAAATGTCGTATATGTTAACCATTGTTACAATGACAGGCGTAATTTCGCTGTAACTTTAAGTATTGCCTTAAAATATGTGTACGATTTTGCAAAATTTTAATTATTATTGATGCACTAGACAACTTATCTTGTGAAATTGTGACTAAAAAAATGGATCTGTCTTGTGTGAAACTCACATTGTCTATTGCAAATTAAATATAACTTTTGACCAGTTACGTGGCGAATGACGTATAATTGATAAGTGAACGGATGAATGGCACAGAGTGCCATTCATGCTGAGTTAGTTTGAAATATAAGCAATATTTATAATATATTTTACCTGTTTTCTGCTGATAACCTGGACTTGATACGACAAAATTTGGCTTACCTGATAAGACTCAATATTTTCAAAGCACACAATAAAGTGGAACAAGAGTAATATATTTTTTGTAGATTTTTTGGTTTCTTTGTTTATTCTATATATCAGTCGACGTGTAAGTCGTAGAGTTTATTAAAATTTCATTTAAATTGATTTAATCGTAGTGAACGGCTTTCATTTTTTGCTGTAATTTTTTATTTTATTAATTTGTAATCTCAGTGTTAATTAATAGTGCCTTATTGTTGATGATGGACTGGCGTCGGATGACTTTTACATTTGGCTTACATTTGCATGTTTGGAAAAATTATGTAATCCTTTCTATTAATTGAGTTAATAAATGTTAAGTAATGAAGTATACAAATGTGGGAAACACTTCCGGCATTCGAAGCTAAACGTAAGGCAAAAAAAATAAATAAATAATCAAGATTTTAAAAGATTTTGGGAAAACTAAGACTTCTGTCGGGGCTGCAAGCGTCAACTCTGTTGTTTATCTTTTGTTTGGTGACATTGGGTACTGTTGGAGGAAGTCCGCCCAAAGTTAATTGCAATGTCAAGTTGATGTTTACCCAAGAAAACTCACAAAAATTATCCGAATTGCGGTAGTGCAAGAGGGACTTATTGTCAGAGGCAAGTACTTTTTTTTATTCTATTAGTAATTTGCAGAAAGAGAATCGTATGGCGCGGATGCGGCGGATTTTTTTCATTGTATTTTGTGGCTTAGAGGAACCTATAAGCATTTCGATTTATTTGGCAGGTGGAGTATAGTGAGAGTATAGTGATATTTCGAGAGGACAAAGCTCATTCCACGATTTTATGGTTTCGCTGATGCACATCTAACCAACATTCTACTAAAACTACTGGAAACAAGAATTAGGTAGGACCAATATTTAACAGATTTGACCAAAATCGAGATAGAAAATCTTTTAGCAAACGAGGTGGTGAGGTGAACATTTACCTAGTTCTTGTTATAAACAGACTAGAGCAAAATGTAGGGCTCGTACTCAATAATACCTCAAGATTGCCTTACTTATTTCAGTTTTTTGCTTCTCACAAGCTTCTCTGTTTTTGCACCTACGGTGAAATAATTTTGAATGTAGAAGTTAAATAAAATCCATGGCTTATGGGAATCCAAACGATATGATGAATGATAATGGTGGTCCTGTCTATAAACCATCTAACATGAACAGCCAAGGGCAGCGTATACTGTCACTGAACAGTGGCCAACAAATCGGCCGCATGCAGTGTAGGTTGTAATGATGTATAGTATTACCTGATTTTTTATCTAATGTAACTTTGTTATTCACGTGTGCACTTGTACCATATCTCTATGTGTAGCTAAAAAAGTGTATTATTATTATTAACTTACAAGCTACTAAAATTTCTCAAATAACTGTAACAGATGAGCGTTGACGTAATTTAATGAAAATTGGCCACATTTTTGGACACTGGACATTTAGGAATAGGAGCAATTTTTCCTGTACGCAAACAACGGTTATAATTTTCCAACCACTTTAGGCTTCGGAAGATGATTCCCAGTTCAAGGGTAAGAGCGCCAAAAACTTCATTAATAAAAGAGAGGATATATGTTGACCGGGTACACGCCAGCCACCATGCTGATCACGGTTCACAAAAAGCGCTGATATAGCGCTAGATCTAAATACCAAGCAGGTTAAGCGGTGTTGAGAGTGACATTTATGAGACACTGACAACACACCCTTACTCTGTTTGCCATTGAAGTGAGTCGAGAGGAGCTCCGCCTTAGTCAAGAGATCAAAGATGATATCATGACCGAGGCCAACAAATGGCGGCGATAACGACGACTCAGCACCGAAGACTGTGCGCTTCAAGTAACTCCACTAACGATCATCATCATGACTCCCTGGAATGCTGCCTCCGGTGATGCTGTTTCTGTTATAAACAAAGTTTACCTCAACTCTGAGTGCTAAGTACGTTTTTAAGAGATCTGCAAGCTCGAAAGGCAACTTTCTTAGCCTTTGAAGGCGAGTCTGATAGATCATCTGTAAATGTAAGTAAAGGAAGCAGATCATTCTTATTACAAAGCGGGCTCTTATTGTTCTCTATTTTGTGAGTAATTGTACTCAAGTAAATATCTAGGAACAAGCTGTGCTTACCTATTAGAAACGAAAATTGATCAAGAACCGTGTAGTAGACAATTACGGCACATTAATAACTTATTCAGATTTCAAATCTTTGTGAATACTTTATAGCAGCTAGATGGCATCAGTGTTGCCCAATGAACCCTGCCATTGATACAGTTATTGAACTTAGAAAAAAATATTGAAATTTTAGTCGCTGATGGACCGTGATAAACTGCTTGATTATAAGGCTGTTGCATAATTACCCACCTATTCCAGCAGATTTTAAATAAATCTATATCATCTTATGGATTACTGAATTGCAGTGAATGCACTAAAGGGAAGCTACAGAGGAATATTAATTTACTGAGATGTAGTGATGATATTTCTTTATTATGAAGGAGAATGAAGAGCTTCTGTTATAAGCTTTAAAACAACAAGTGGCTCGATGCAACAACCAACTTCAAGGTTTGAAGAACAATAGTTCACTTATTCTTACGCCAGCTGGTAATCTGTCCAGACGCACCTTGGTTGAAACATAAATTTAGGAGCTTGGAAAATTACGATCTTGAAATAATAGTAAACATTTAAGTCTTAAGAACATCAATGAGTAAAATTCACCTCAGATCACTGCTTCAGTAAGTTTATGGAGATAACTCCCCTACGAAAACAACTGTTTATAAATTGATTGACATTAAATTTTATAAACGGAAAAAGACATAATGTCGGAGATGGCTCAAACAGGAGACTCCATCGATCTCAACTACTCTATACCCAGTTCCCTACGTCCAGACATTACTGGAAACAGACGACTAAAGTTCACTTGCCGATCCATTAAATGTTTCACAAGGATCGACGTTCTCCAGTTCACAACAATATTTTTGCACCAAGTAAACTCTCTCATCGATGCTTGTCCAGAGTGTTGCATGTTAACTAGCTGACTTAATGGACTGACAAGGTATTACGCCTCTCATCAAGACTGAAGTCGATGAAGATTTTTTTGAACGACTCCTAATCGGGGAGAAGCCCTAGTCTTATTTATTAGTATAAACTCGAGAGTAAGATTTAGCGGAACAAGTGCCTTCTCAGCGGCTATCCAAATTCAAAACAGGTGAATCCACTATAAATGTAACCATTGTAACTGCAATGAAACTGTACTATGGAAACGCTTTTTCAAGAAGCTGAAGACGTAATTGGTGACAAAAGTCCTAAGAAGTTCCACCACGGAGTTACATTAAAAACTGTTGTAAAAACACTGTTAGTAAATTTTAAATATTGTCTCACCCTACACGCCGTCCTACTTAATGTCGCTTCTTGAAGCTTTTTTTGTATCGTAAACGTCAAAAACACTTGAATGGGGGCCGATCTGAGCCCACCGATAGGGCAAAAACTTCTATTCCAAGATAGTACAAAAGTCGAAACGCGGACCTCTGCAGTCTGCCGAAGAGAATTAAATGGGTGGACACATCACCATGAAAGGTGTATTAATTTGGCTGAAAAATGCGTTCACTAATAATATTATTCATTTTGGTAAAGAAGGCGCGCATCGAAACGTTGCAAAACTATTCCGAATTCGCTCGTGAGTCTATGTTGTACGTTTCCAGCTGACAACCTCGTGCAATTTAATATTTTTACAAAGGAATGTAGGACGGTTGTTTTAAAATTTCTTCCTAACCTGCAAAACTTTGCTATCGAATGTATCATGCTCATGAGATTGTAGTTTCGTCTAGCAATTTGCTCGTCATTCATGACCACAACGCGTTCACGACTTGTTTATTTTAAGTCTTTGCATGGTACAGCGATTACCCAACTTTACAATGTGGGAGTTTTAAATTTTGGAGCATTATTTAGGGGTACATGCATACGAAAAGCCCTCGGCTCAGGTTTCTGTGTTAACGTCAGGATTTTGTGGCACGCATTACTCACTTTACGCAAAATTTTAGGGATGCCCTAAGGGCTGTTGTGTCTCGTAAGTCTTGAGGTTAAATTGGCCCAATACCCGGCATGCATTGGAAATTGAGAGGCTGCCTAGATCAATTGGTAGTCGCCTCAGCACGCGGCCTTCGATCCTCAATCTCATGGAGCAAATTCCCTGTGCCGAGGGTCTTCCTTGAGCTTGCAACTGGTTAGAGTAGCGGCACTGAGTGTCAAATACTCGCTGACTCTTGCTTCAAAGCCAAGAGCAAATGCCTGGGATGGCAAACTTATTGCTTTGCGCTCCTTGGAATGATAGTAATTTATAGCTTTGGTTTACATGGGGTGTAATTTAGAGAACCTGTTGCTTTCCGTCACCTGAGTTGGGCGTTAAACACAAGCTGTGTTAGCTTGGGATGTAATATGGGCATCCCACTACTTTCTGCCACCTGGATTATACGTTATAAATACGTGAATTTCTTGAAATATACGATGGCACCCTGGTGTGCTCAGACTGAAGGCTATGTTTAACAGTTGGAAAACTTAGGGTCTAATAAACAAAAAACCCGGAAGACTTTTGAAAACTTCTTCTGTACGTTAGCTACGTGTAACCGAGTGCTTTAATGAGAACATACTCGATCATTCATATAGCATTTCCCGAAGTACTGGAGAATAAGTAGTATTTATCGTGAAAATCATGGAGCAAAGTCAGGTGTTGAAGGTTGTCCTTCAGTCTGAAGCTGGTTAGATTATGTAGGGCAAATACAGATTAACTCTTGGTTTAAAGCGGCGAGCAAATGCCTGGGAAAGCGAGCCTATTGCTTCGGGACCTTAATTAGGGCTCTCGTTAAATTTCAATAGCTGTAGAACTCAGTAAAATACGTAATATGATTAGTAAATTATGCACTTGTTGCACAAAGAACGAGATCCTGGCAGTGATTGCTCTAAGAACAAAACAGAGACATACATAATGATACAATGGGTAGAGTACTAGCTGAAATAGTCCCATTAGGCGGTGGCTAATTAGCACAGAATTTTAATGGGGACATAAATGGATATCACTGTGTTGCTATGAGTTAGTTTCATGTTGTATGGTTAGTACTATATGGACATGCAGCGAAATTAGGACACCACGTTCTGCATTCAATATTAGTTTTTATCAAGTTTCCTAATAACTTATTGTACTATCAGTTTTTCTCTGGCCTGTTATCCTATTAATAAAAAGCATTCCTGTACAATGTACATATAAGCTTTTGCTTACACTGCACCACTTACAGGAAGCACTAACAGTTACTGTTTTCTCTTAAACATTAATAACATGTATAACACTATTTGATAACGAAATATAAAGCAAATGGTTGAAATGATCAAAAATCGTTCTTACAACTTAATTTTATTTTTTTTTTTTAACTGGGTGAAGTGAATGAAGTATCGTGAAGGCGCACTGGTGGTTTCTTCAAATTACAAATACCAAAGTTCTTCTTTCATTATTGAAAATAGAGGGAGAAGCAGATATGGGTTTTTTCCATTTGAAATATTCCTGCTTAGTAATAAGAACGATGAAACACTACAAAGTAGGTCGAAAGTTTTCCCTAACGATTTGTAAAAAATATATTCAAATTAAAAAAAAAAAATAGAAAGCGAAACGGGGAGGAGAAGAGGTAACGATTTGCTACATTACTGAAGTTATTCATAGCTGATAAAATAAAAGCAAAGGCGGAGGAGAAGATCCATAATGGCTGAAATACGACATGGGCGTGACAGTTACGGCGCCATTCACCAGGGTAGAGTAAAGGTCGGCACTCTACTGACGGGACACGCTTCATAATTTGAGACGAGGAGGTGTTGGTGCGGTACGCCGGGCACGATTTAAGGTGCTTCTTGGAGCTTGTCGGTGGAAAAAGAGCCGGCAGTGGTGGGGTCAGGTAAAGAAAATTTGTATATTCATGCGCTTGTAAAGTCGTTCCTACCCGTGCAGCGCCCCTTGCCGGTAGAAAACTTTCAAATTTTCTCCATCATTGCGTCTGCCCCAGTCTCTCTGTACAGCAGAACTGAAAAAAAAAACGGCGAATACGGCACACATTTGCTGGCTTCCCTGTCCGGCTTACCATGTACTATAACCTAATACTAATAACTAGGGTTGTGACTTTACAAAATATGCACGCATATTCTGCCCAACTGCATGACTGAATTTTGATTTCTTATATTAAATTATGGTGCCTATGCATACACTTCACTAGTATAACCTATGAAATTGAAATACAGTCACACTGTTGGACAGAACATGCGTGCATATTTTGTAAAGTCACAACACTACAGTAATAACCAATATCTCAGGGAGCCGATAAATCTAACGTCCGTATACCACACAATACGATCAAGGGATATCAAACTAGGTAAAAATAAAAGCACAAGATAATTTGACCGTACCTCTAAATGCGAAACCCAAATGCACTTATTCGTGCTGCTGATATAGTAGGCCAAATGGCCCCAGAGGAGTGCCCGGCTGCAGTCGATCACGCGTCGCCAAGAGCTATGCCGTCATCGATGAAACGCTCTTATGCAACGACCCGTGCTCCTTTGACCCTTCGCATTTCCGGCAAAGGCCAGTACCCCCACGTCAGCTGTGCAGCTATCAACTGCTGAGTAACCAGGATAAGCGCAGCAAGAGCTCGCTTGCCTGGGTTGGCAACGCTCAGGGTCATGACTCGCCTGCTCCTACCGCGTGTATGAGTAAATCAATATCTATACATTACATGATCGAGGGAACAGCTGAAGAAGCCAACAAAGCCACCGGCCGCCTTCTACACAACACGACCGAGTTTAGTAGCCAATGACTTTACAAATTCTGTGACCAAGGAATGACTGGTCGAGTCTACAGCACTTTCGTCTATGCACTCTACAGTGCTGCTCTCTCTGTGTCCATACGCCATTCCTTGCTTTTCTGGCCACTGACCAGATTAGAGGCGGTGTCCACCTTATTGCTACATCAAACAACGCATAAAATTTTACCTCGCGGTAATCTTCAGGCCGAGCCAAGCTCTATGGCTGCCTTGCGCCCCATCCAAAAAATGATTAACAAAGGACAAGCTAGGACGATGGTGTTGTTTCACTCCTTGGTCTGCACACTACGTTTTGTAAGAGTTGAACCTTGCAATATGCACTCCATAACTCCCAATTAGCATATTTTTTGCAAGAATAGCATTCTCCAAAAGAGTGATCAAATTGTCCCCGTGTACGTGTCACGGTCACCATCCACGTTTACCTTTCATTTATGCTTTTGCTCAGTTGAAACGATTGACATAATAGAAATACACAATAATTCAGCCGAAGCCTTATTGCGTGTATAGGGTACACGGGAACACGTTGACGAAGATGTTTATACGTATTCTGAAATGATTTACGTACTGTATATGTTGACTACAAAAAGAAGAACAATTTAGCCGTAGCATCGGTACCTGTAATGCAAGGAGAAACATTAACATCTTTATGTTAAGCTGAAATACATTTCATGGGTGTTATGATGTTTATACAGTATAGCAGCCCATTTTTTTACGCTTTGTAGCGGATGCACCTGCGACCATTTTAATAGCCAAGTGATTATCAAAATTGTACTTAACATGAGTTGTATCATGTTATTTTATGCCGTTTACTTCGTTTGTTCAACTGAGCAAAAACAGGCGGGTCAGAAAGGAAATATACTGTGCTTTCATGAAATATGCATCAATCTTGATCCAGTATTTTGTATTCAACTTCTAATTTTTAAAGCTAAAAAAATAGCACAACAGCAGGTAAAAAATTTATTTTTTAATAATGTCGCCTTAAGACAAGTGACTACTGTTTTGCAAGGTGCTATAAGCATATACCTCAACCGATGTCAAATATTGTATGATTACTATTGTTTCAACGGGATCAACGGACGTTCTTCGCGTTATCTATTTCACGTAAATTAGGTATAACTACCATAGGAATGACACCATTTGTATTCTTGTAGCACTAAAGAGTCAGGTATGACCACGGTAGCAGCAGCCTAGCATGCTGAACTCATGACACCGGATATTGCAGGTTTGAGACCAACCGAGGCATGCGAGCTCTTTGCTGCGCTAGGCACACTGACTTAGCAGTTGATAGGTATGCACAGCTGCTGCGAGGGCACTTACCTTCTACGGAGAGGGGAGGGTATGATAGGGCAGGTGGTTCTATAAGAACCTTCCGTCCTTAACAGTTCGAGGTCGACAGCAGCCGTATTCTCCTCTGAGGACAGAACGTACCAGTGCGAGTGGGATTCCCATCAGGGGGTCCAGCAAAGTGGACTTTACCTTTACATTCTTGTACATCTAACATCAATAATTGGTGCGCAATGTACTGTGTGCAGTTACTCCGTTCCTTTAAAGTAAACTGACCTAGCATTTTAATTTTGTACTTTATAGAGCTCTACTTACAAACGACTCATCACGTAACACGTGTTTCTACATAAAAAAATAAGAGTGAACAGTCTTCTACTACCAAAAACTTTGATATTCCGAGGCTTTTTCCCGTGACTTTTACCTACTATTTCGAATGTCTCTGAAGTCGTTAGGCAGACTTGATATAATTTTCTACTTTTCTCGTAAAATTCAATTTGCAGGTTTCTACTTAATAAATGGCGAAAACGTTACAATAATTAAGCATTTTTACCACGTACGCCATTAAGCGTCATCTTTCACCAGCAAGGTTTTTATTTTCAGTTTTTATTCAGTATTTTAATTATGCAATAAACTTCCAATTTTTCTTCATCTTCTGTCTCAAACTATTCCATGTTCGGTTGTTTTCATTAGCTATTTTTCTTCTAAATCTCTTACAAAACTGGTTTCTACGTTCCTTTGCAGCATTAATTTACTTCTACCCAGCATTATTATCTGCAGGTCTCCCATAGTAATTGCCTACATTGAAGCAGTGCAGGTATATTACCATTGCGAAGTTAATTGTAATGACACTCAACTTAGATTTTCCAGATAACTGTTACTTTGTTTGCGTTTTGTTCGCCACTGTATTGCTCTATTGTTACGAAGTGTGAGAGTTAGTCATATTTACAGTTTTTCGTTTGCGGTATTTTATAAACCTGTAATTTTAGTAAATGTTCTAAGCGTGCTATTCTATGGAACAGAGTTGATGTAACCCTTATGCAAGCACTCTCCAGCTCAAACGATTTTAAGGAACTATGTATTTCTTGTATATTTAGACCCTTCTCACACCTGGAGTCATCCCAGCGGGAAACATATTTCTTTGTTGAGCTAGATAAGTACATTATGGCCTTGCAGGGATTCGAATCGACGACTTATTCATAACACGGAGCAACTGCGTACCTGCCTTTCAGCTCTTTCAGCCTTATGGATGCTCCATGTTGTACTCGAGTCCCGGGTTCAAAACCCTCACTATGAAATAAGTGGTTGAAGTGAAATTCCGTTCGGCAATACAATAATTTAAATAGCAAGTACGGTAAGATGGAAATGAACATTATCGGTGTCATGACGATACTAAGGATTAGGCGCAAATTTAAGCTATCGAGGCTTGACTTGTCCACATTTTCAGGTAGACGCTTTGGCTTTGCAGTTGTATACCGAGTTACAAGTGCTACAAGCAAGCGGATTAAGCTGAGCTGTTTAAAAATCATTCTGAGGAGTAAGATTGAGCTTTTGGAAGTCTCAAGGACACTCGTTTAAGGGTGAGTTCCTGAAACGCAATCCAATAGGTCGAAGTCAGCTAGGGCACCTGCTGAACGGACCAACCAAGCCTAGAGGCAGCCCCACTTCGCCGCAGAGGTCGCGGCGGGAGGTCGCAGATTGTCGCATGGAGTTTTCCGCCACTGGGGCCGTAGCTCTAGACAGTCTGTCGTCCTGTTGGCCTATATCTGCAGTACGAACCAGTGCATGCGGGTTTCCCAGTTGGGAGTACGGTCAAGTTGACTTTACCTTTACCTTAGGAGTCTATGGTTTAGAAGTTATTTTTGCTGATGGGATGTTTGCTTTGTTCAGCATGTAGGCGGGAATCTGAATGTGAAGGCCTTGCAAGTGGTGAGCCTGTTCGACCTGAAACACCTAGATGTTGGTCAATATGGGCTTTAAAGTGTTGTCCAGTGCTACCGATGTACGAGGCATTGCGTCCCCTGTAGCGGAAACGGTAGATAACACTGGACATAAGTGGTGTGGGTGGTTTGTCTTAAGGACCCTATTGTAAATGTGTTATGTAAGTATTTTATTATTTATGTATTTGTACAATAATGAGAGGTATTGGTTGCATTCTTCTCTCCCTGCCCTCAAGGTTTTTGGGAGAGAGACTCTTGCTGCGCGCGGAGCGCACTCTTTCATTTTGGAGGCTGTCAGATGTCGAACTAATCAGTTCTGTCGGTGTTTCGTGCCCTGGTCGGCTAGGATTTGGAATTTGTTGCCGGCATCGGCTTCTGGTCGTATTGGCCTGCAGGCGTTTAAGTCAGCTGTTAATGGTTTTTTGCTGGATTTCCTTTAGCAGCGTTTTGGGCTTCCCTGTGTTGCAAGATGCTTCATTTGGGCTCTATTACCTGTCCGTGGGAGCTCAAGCGTGAAGTTTTAATAATAATAATAATAATAATATGAACAATTGGATAGCCAAAGTAAGCTACTTTTGAGCAAAATACTTACACTTTTCTAACGCCACAAAATAACTGACGCCACACACTAGCCTACAAGCCTATAATACTTAAGCTTAAGATACTATTATATTTTTTTATTGAAGGCTTTTGTGTCTAGTTAATTAAGCATCTCAACTGCCGTAAATTACAAATTAACCATTAGGGATTTCTGCCATTTAGCTCTAAAGAAAAATAAACGCTAAACAAATAGGCATCACCCTCAACAGTGAGTAATACCAGAGAAACCAACGCCCACATGCAATACGTGGGAAGCAGTTATGGTCTCAGAAGACGACCCGTTCCTCCATCGTGTTCTGACAATGGATTCCCATTTGTTTAACGGCTTACTTCAGATGGTCTGGAGGGAGATAACGCTTAGTGAAATTAGAGCTCGGCCTCCACTAGGCTAATAACGCCCGAATTTAATGAAAAATGTAAACGATTCGAAACTAACATGCAGAAGTCACTTTGTATGATAAATGTTTAGTGGGGAACCCTTAGTGGAAGCTGGAGGTCTGCCTCTACCAAGAGAATAACGTCCCAATTTGATGAGAAATATGAACAATTCCATATTAACATGTAGAAGGGAAATTACGTAAGACTATGCATACAGTAGGCAATTAACAATATAGAACATAATGACTAATGCTAAACTAAAAAGTACAGGTGAAAGAAAAGCTCTACCTCCACTAGGCTAATAACGCACAAATTTAATGGTAAATATATATGGTTTTAGATTATTACGGGGATATCTGGCTGCAAATAAATATTTAAAGAAGTTGGTGATCTGCCTCCATGCATTAGGCTAATTACGGCTTTACTTAATGAAAAATATAACTGACCCTACAGTGAGGACAGAAGTAAGTTTGTATGACGAAAGCTGTGTTAAATTTATAGATCTGTTTCTATAAAGCTTATACCGCCTGCTCTTAAGGAAAGCAGATGGACAAACCTAAACTGAGTAGCTAATCAAATTTAAGGGTCAATTTAGAGCGCAGTGTACCATGCATAATGCGCTGCTGTGTACCATGTACGATGTGCTTCAGTGTGCAGTGTACCATGTATGATGTGCTTCGGTGTGCAGTGTACCATGTATGATGTGTTGCAGTGTGTAGTGTGCCATGTATGATGTGCTTCAATGTGCAGGGTACCGTGTATGATGTTTGCAGTGTACCATGTATGATGTGCTGCAGTGTGGAGTATACCATGCATGACGTGCTTCAGTGTACAGTGTACCATGTATGATGTGCTGCAGTGTGCAGTGTACCACGTATGATGAGCTTCAGTCTGCAGGGTACCATGTATGATGTGTGCAGTGTACCATGTATGATGCACTTCAGTGTGAAGTGTACCATGCATGATGTGCTTCAGTGTGCAGTGTACCATGTATGATGTGCTGCAGTGTGCAGAGTACCATGTATGATGTGCTTCACAGCGTGCTGTCTACCATTTATGATCTGCTTTACATACATTTTATCTGGGAAGTACAAGGAAAATAGTGGTTAGCTACCTAGAGACTTTTATTAAGTCAATTATTTATTATAGAAGAAATATTAAAATAGGTTTATGAAAAATAAGTCTTTATGTCACTTAATTCAAGAAACACATCCGATTTTTTATGTGTTTTGCCCTAGCCTAAGCTCACCGCGTTGTTTGCGGCTAGGTAGAATGGAACAACAAATCAATAAAAACTGGCTAGACTGCACTCTAAAGTAACACCCAATTTTTTTCAATAAAAGCTCAGCAATTTTAAGTATACATGGAAATGCATGGCAAAAAGAAAAATAATAATAATAAGGTCTAGGTTTTACCAAAATGCAAGCCGTCCCAGACTAATAAAAGTCATATTACACCACCCAGAAAAAAGAAAAACATGCTACACCACCTAGAAAAATAAAAGTCATATTACACCAACAGTCTTTGGTCAAATTAATTAAATGTCCCTAACAAGCTGACATCGGTATCTAATACAAAAATACCTGAGCCAACGGTATGCATCTTGAACGTTAAACGCTTATAGAAAAAGGTGCAACATGTCATCACTAAGTAGTCTACTAACAGTCTCTAAATCATAAAAAAGAAAACATAGGCAGCAACAATATGATCAGTGGTCAGATTACGAAATAATAATTTTTACTTAATAAAGACCGGTAAGCCTTCATATGTCGGTTAAAGCGAGTATATTAATGACAAATGTGAAAGTGCCAGAAGTGAAAGAGCATAATTATCACTTCATATATGATGGGAGAAACTTGGATTTTTGTTAAGTTAAAGTTAATGATTTTTTAAAATATAAATGAATGATATTGAAGTAACGGAGAGCATATAACATATGAGAATTTATGAGATATTTATTCTCCTACTTTAGGCGCATTAGGTAAGCTTTTTTAAAAGCCATAGTGAAACCGAAATTTTGCTAAGCCGCAGCCGATCCTGAACTTCTTTTAAGCCAAAATTTACTTCCAGAAAATAAAACATTATAGAAAACTCGCACATTCACCGAAAAACCACATTTTCAGTCAAACTTTCATGATGTATGACATTGGTACTGAAATAAAGGATAGAATATATGGAGTTAGGGATATAATTTTGAATGCTTGGACGGTTGAGGAACCCTAATTGCTGTTTTTAATTTAGTTCAAGGTTTATTTTACTATTCAACTTTATTTTTTGCAAGTATGACCCAATTTGTTTATTCCACTGCTTCTTAATTTCAAATGAGACTTTCTAGACTGCTTTTTATCCTAGACTTATCGCCATTTCTTATGCTGTTTTTTTTTTTCTCAGTACAGAAGACAAGAAATTTAGAAGCCGTTACGCAACATTACACTCTTTAGATCTAAGTTATATGTCAGCCTTGGTATTCCTAATTGCACTAATTTCTTACAGTGAATAATTTCGCCAAATTACGCCAGCCCAAAGTTTTAATGGGCGAATCTTGAAGTGGCGCAAGGCAAGTCAATGACCGTTGCATTCGCCTTTATCAACAAACTTTGGGAATACTGAGAATTTTTACCAAGCGGACCATTAACCGCACCTTTAATTATCGAGGCGTGCTCAAGAGCGAAGGGAGATCGAGGCCGCTGGTCTTTGTAAAGTCTGGAATCGTGTTAGCTGGGAACAGCGAGACTGGAACAAGAGGTGTGGCCGGTCCCTTGCCTGATGTATTCAGCCACGTTATTGCTAGATCCAGCTCGAAATGCCAGCTCAAGCTGCATCCACTGAGATAGTTTCATGTTACAGCGAATCTGCCCACTATATGCTGCTAAAATCTACCCAAACTATGCCCACTACACACAGAGAAATGGTACGTCGTTTGCCATTAAGCAAAATTAGTTAACTGTAAACTACCTTGTCGTTTGAATTTGCGTCAATGCACATTGTCGTTTGTGGTGAACGACATATGAGCAACAGCGTTGTGATGGACAACAGTGTCTTTTACGATCCATTTTTATGGCTTTGTAGCTAAAATATTACGTCTTTAGTGAAAAGAAACCAGGTGTTTTTCATTGTAAGAACATACTTTTCTGCGTGTATTGCGAAGAATTTCTGCACACTATACCCCTGAAACGGTTACAACGGGCGCAACATCTGCCCGCTATTGTAGCCAAAATTTTCCCCAAAGTTTTTTTTGCTGTTGCCGTAAAAGGAATAATCTTTCTACAAAATCTGTAAAACTTTCAACGAAATCTCATCACGCTGGCAGTATGTATTGTAGAAAGTCTCTAATCGTTGAAATTACAGGTTTCTTGCAATCTTCCCGCTGTTGCAACGATTTTTGTTGAACGAAATCTTTTAATTTTCAAGGTTAAATCTCATTCGAATAGAATAAGATATTTCTGTTATGTTCAGTGAAGTCGCTGCTTCTTGTTTTTGTTAAAGTCCGTTCTGAGTCTGCTCTCCTTAATCGTTAAATTATTTACTAAATTTGCTTGTCATGTGTTGAATTCGACACTACGTTTACTCATGTCGCCTTTAAATTTCGTATATCCTTACGCTGTTACTGTTTATTTTTGTTTGAAATCTACCAAAGTGAATTGGAATTTCGTAACGGATTAAATGCAGGCTGAATTTACTCAGTATTACGCTAACATTCTGTGGAAAATCAGCCCACTGTTGCTATTAAGCTTTGTGCGGATTAATTAGCTGGTGTTTCGAGCTGATTAACTTGTCGGTTTTGTTGCTAAAGTCTGCAGAACATCTGCCCGAGCAGTCTCGGCTTCTGTTGGAATGCCGTTTATTTTCCATTTACTTTTTGCAGACTATCCTTTGCTGCCGCGCTTTTGTTCTAACTATCAGCTTTCCCCATGGGAATTCGTCGCTGTTGCTTCTAGTTTTTATATTTACGAGCGATCTACGCATTACCGGCTTTCTAAAGTTTCCACTTAGGCTGGACTGCTCTCTAAACAATGGTAATAAATCAAATATTTCATTCGCTCGATAGAAAATGCATGTTTTTAGTCTGTTTGCCCCGGCTAATGGAATCCTCCTAATGTAAGCGTTAAATAAAACTGATAGATGAAACAAACTATAAGTTACAAAATGTTGACAAGTAGCTATACACCAACTGCAAGAAAAATGAGAACGTAACGAAGAAAATATACAAATGCCTGGTTCTCTTTCGTCAAAGAAGAAAACAGAAATCTAAAGAATAGAACTTTTGTAGTTGAATGTCTTTTGGAATGCCAAAGGTGCAGTTTGAAATTTCCTATTTGCTAAATTTAAAAAATGTTAAAAAAAGAGTTGATCTATGACAAAGCTATTGTAAAAACGAAACTGTCTTCAATTTAGTTCATGTATTTTTTATATAGCGCGTCAGAAAATCCCAAATAAGCATCATCCACCTGTAAGCCGATCAAGGACACACAGGTGGGATTTTTATCGTATTAACTGACATGTGCACGTCCCATGTCTGCTGCGACAGCGTCCCACATATGTGCCAGCTCTAGTGAGAAACATGTTAATCATCACACCCACTGAGCCCTGCCAGTATTTTCAAACTTATACATTGAACCAGTAAATTGCAAAATAAAACTACCTCTTGTCATACAGAAATAGCATTTTTGATACTTCGTCTATGAAGTATGTTGGTCCTTATAGGTTCAATATGCAAAATTATGTGTAATAGTGAGTTGAAATGGGTGGCATGCCTGCCTCCCGTAGATTGTGTAACGTGCATACCATGATCATATTGAGCTGAAATGTGTGACGTACATTCCACACATAGCTTGTGTAGAGTACATGTGTTATCATCACAAACACTGCAATGACTGTCGCGCGGTAATTTTTTAACTGTTGTCATTTTATTTATCTGTTTATTTTGTTATTCATTTTTCATGTTTAGCGTTCATCATGTTCGCGCCTCAAGGATTAATTTGGATCAGAAATATTTTCGATTTATCTTTGTCGGCGATGGGTGTAAAGGTAAACTCAACTTGATCACACAATCCAGCGGGGAAATCCTAATGCAATGGTTCGTGCTGCAGCTAGATGTCTGTTAGGCCCAAGGAAGTGCGCCACTGCAGTTGTCCCCACATTGCCGGAGCTACGGTTTAGAGATGGAAGGCTCGTGTCACAACTGCTACCCCCGACTGTTTCAGTTATGGTAAGGGAGAATAACATTGAAACGGAGTGAC
The DNA here is from genome assembly GCA_001587735.2 of Parhyale hawaiensis. Lineage (NCBI taxonomy): Eukaryota > Metazoa > Arthropoda > Malacostraca > Amphipoda > Hyalidae > Parhyale > Parhyale hawaiensis. The sequence goes on along the minus strand of LQNS02278089.1, from coordinate 13,640,873 downwards.
AATTCTGGACACACTGACGGAAAAAGACAAACACTCCAGGAAAATCTCTGCTTGGAGGAGAAGCGAACTGGGAGACTACAGCTTGCAAGGGCAGCAATCCTTCACCGCAGGTATCACGGACAGAGAAAATATTGGAAAACTTTCTTCACCGATTAGACAAAAACAGAATTAGCTTTTAAGATCTGCCAGAAATTCTAGCGGCACTTAAAAGAGACTGGTAATGTTTTGACGAAGTTGAGTCTCCGCGCTTACTCTTCGGTATTTTATGGTGAAGTTCAAGCATGCAGACGTAATCCCTGGTAGAGTATTTCACCTTCCCACAAGCTGATTTAAGAAACCAACTGATTTGGACGGAAAACAATTCATCCATAAATATAATCTACCCTCACGGCAAAATAAGGAGCAACAGCAGGGACAGTGAAACAATGGTGTTGCATTTGTTTCATCCGTTTTAATAGCAAGGGTGCACTTCAGATCTGAACAAAGTTATTACGTCTCCCGTTTCTTTTTATATAACTCCCCTTTTCTCCACTGGCAGCTGGTCCAAGGCTCACATCTGTTCGTGTTGTTCCAGAATGTTGCCGACAGCTGGTGCCTCGAGATGCCAGGTGGAGCGGCAAGCCGCAGCCATACTTCTCTGCCACTCCCACCAACATCTCCGTCATATCGGGGCAGCCTGCCTACCTGCCCTGCAGAGTCCACATGCTGGGGGACAGATCTGTGAGTATATCAGGACAGCCTGCCTACCTGCCCTGCAGAGTCCACATGCTGGGGGACAGACCCGTGAGTGAGTATATCAGGACAGCCTGCCTACCTGCCC
>LQNS02278089.1:13599397-13634854 GCA_001587735.2 Parhyale hawaiensis | reverse complement strand
ACATAAATGATCAAATTTTAGTGCAGATCGGTTTGTTCGTTTGTATGTTTGACTTATGTTTGTCATAACGTTTGTTAACAGTATAACTCAAAAAGTTATGAACGGATCTTCAAGAAAATTTAACAAACTGTCATTAATGTAAAACGGTACAAATGATTAGATTTGGGAGTTTTTACGAAGAACATTATGGTTTCAGAACCAATTTGAATTTTTTCTACCGTTGCCTCACTTGGCGGAGGTATGCGCTCTCAGAGAGCTCTAGTTGTAGATAATGCGATTCTTTTAAGGGATTTTTGCACCTATGCCGATAGCCCAACGCTGTTGTGGAAGCGAAAGAACTTTCAAGTATATGCGGTGCTGTTTTAGCAAGCCTCGAATACACCGTAGTAAGTACATTATAAGAAAGACAGTTAGCTAGAAGAAAGACTTCTCTACTGCCCGTGACAAATCAACACCTCAAGAGCGCTTCGTTGGCCAACTGCCGAATTTAACCGTCGTGACCTGAAGGAAAAAAAATTAGAAAATCGGACTCCAGAAGCTGCATACATATTGTTCAGAGTTCAAGAAGTGTTCAAGCAAGAAGTGTCTTCAGTAAAGAGATGAGGTCAGTCTTCGCCATCTTGTGCAACCTGGTCATCGATTTCTAAGGAATTACAAAATCTGCGACCTGGCCTATTTTTCGCCTATTTCCTTCAGATGCGTACACGAATAATATAAATACACAGGGCATTCTATTATGTAAGGATGTTTTGTCTATTTCCTCGTATGCTTCATGTATACTCGTCACATTTGCGTAACTTTGAAAAACCTATGTTTTTTGCACATCGCTGACCATATTTCCACTGGTGTTGTACATTATCCACAACTACTCTGTTTTCTTGTGCACTGAAAACACGCAATTATGATTTTTTTTACAATTTCTTTTTTTTAGCTGCTATATTGTATGTGAATAAATCCACGTTTCGTTATTTTACTCTTTCACAAAATTCATCGTTTGCATCGTCATAATATTCGCGGATCTCTTTTATGTCAATGGCATATTATCTCTTTCGAAACCAAAATATAGTTTCTTCTAAACTTTTTTATCCACTGGTGCATTAAATACACCTGAAATATACATATAAATTATTAAATCCCTGACAACATCGTCTGTTTTTGCAGGTAACGTGGATGCGGATGAGAGATTTACATATCCTGACCGTATCACTGGTGACCTACTCCGCAGATGAAAGATTCCAGGTAAGCACTGATGCACCATCTATCGCATTCTAAATTGCAGTAAATGGCAATATGTGTAGAAGAAATAGGAAATTATATTAACATAAACTGGATAATGAACTGCAAACCAATCTGACAGAGGAGAGGAGAGGCGATGAGTAAGCAAAGCATTTTACTTTTTTTAGGCTGTTCAGTTTATAATTAAGCTGTGTAGAAGCATATTTTAGCTTGTTCGATGAGCTTGCCGAATACAAACTCACAATACTTGTGATAACCACATGCAACAACAATTTTGCAGCGCTGTTATGTTTTAACTGATTCGTTTTCAAGATGTGTGAGCGGTGCAAAAAAAAAAAAAAAGAATGCCCGCTGTTTGTAAGATGTGTAAACTGCAAATCATATTTTAGTTTTGACACTTCGCAACACTTATAACTTGTGAATGCAACACATTTTAGAGTCGTTAGTTTTGATTATTTGCTGCGTACGCTCAGGATTATCTTATTTGCTTAGTTCGAAAACTGCGTAGCGGTGTCACGTACGTGTTTTAGTACCGCCAGCTTGGAAGGTTCGTACCACAGAACAAGATCAAAACACACAACACGCTAGGTACGGTATTTCAGAAGCTAGGGAAGTCCTGCCTAATTATTGTCGCCCTAATGAAGAGTCAAAACAAGGAATCCATTTTTTACTTGCTGTTTCGATACATCTCGTCCGCAGCAGACCTCGAAACTTTTCATCTGCAGCTATAACAGCCGTCAAAGCAATAGAACAAAATGATTCATTCGAATCTGTCTGTCGTATATTGAAAGTAATGAGAAGTTAACCTGCCTGTGATACTCGCAATTACTTTAAAGTGGCAGATATCAATGGCCTGGAAAGCAATTTGGCCAGCTGGAAGTCAAAGGACCTCGGAGGCCTCCATGTTTGTCGTGCGCTTTCTGGCAGAAAATCAACCGTAATTACCAGTGGCTATTGCCGAACCAATCGTTACGGCAGGCAGGGTTCAAACCTTACGTGTGTTTAACTTTATATTAAATTTTCATTGAATGGCGTACCCAGTCTCTGTCAGCGTTCCTGTGTTATTTCAAGTGTATACTTAGGGTTTTTTTTTGCAAAATACTATATTGGATATTACATTTTCATTTTAACTCAGCTGAGATAGTGGCAACTGTACAGTTAACATTAAGCAGAAATTAAAATGACATGAAATTCCAGAATTTGATTTGCTGCTGTTATTTACTTGCAAGCGAGTGTACTTGAGCATCTGACTATATGAACCTACATTATATCCTTTAGTTTTTTTTTACTTCTTATATTACTTTAGGCATTGACTCATTGCTAGTTTGTAACGCTGATATCAACAAGACTTTCAATTGACTAACAATAACAACTGACAGGATAATACGGCAGTCCAGCAAGACCTTCCTTACTTGTATTACACTCAATAAAAAATTGCAAGATTATATATGTTATAGCAATGGCGATATTAGCTATACATAGACAGACATTCCTTGGCAAATACTCTAGTATTAGATAACGAGTTAATTTAGCAAACCGACAAAAAGGTCACAAAGACAGACGCTCATTTGTAGTTTTTGGGATATTATGGCAAATAAGAAACAGCGGAATTCATTTTACATTGCGCAAGCAATCATTGGTAAAATACTGAATAACTTGTGTGCACGGCAATCAAAAATGATGGCAATAAAGGTGCGTTGAACCTTTTATATCTTCCGGCATGCGGTTTTGATTTTACTACAAAAGATGCACCTAGCCTGCAAGCTTGACATTTATCAATTCAACATAAAAAATAGCATAATAAAGCTGTGTCTTTCCGTCTGCTGACAGTTATGACGTCAACGAAGAACGTACTTACATCAAGGGCAGAAATCTTTAATCGGCTACTTAAAATTCTTCAATCCGACAACAGGAGGCGTCGACGAAAGGCCAATAATTTGAATCGCTTTCAGGTTTGAAATGTTGAGTCGATATGCCTGTTATCGATGTGACATCTTTTGTTTCTTGTGTAGATGTAATCAGCAGCCATACATTTGCAATTAATGGAATGATAAACAATCGGGTAGCACTGACGTTACTGATATAAGTAAATATGGCACAATGACCAATTATTGGATTATCTACAATATATTGGTAATAAAGACCATCATCTATATATCTGTCCTTTGTCCGTCACGCCTTAATAAAACGGGTGAAAAATAAGCCGGATTGGAGACTGTGTTCATCCCGTCACCCTTCAATGAAAACTGGTCGGTGGGAAACAGACCATGTTGCAGATGATGGTAAACGTATTATTATTACTAGAGCCCGGATTTATTGCAGTTTAGGGCATTAGTGCAATAACAGCTATAAGCGCAATAACTGCAATGAGAGCTGTAAATGCAATATATTAGGCCGTGTTCACACGTCCCTCATCGTAACGCCTTAAATCAGACTGATGGACGCGGTGCGTTGATTTGACAGAAGCACCTGCAGTAAACAGGGGAGACTGTAGGATGAAGCATGTCTTTTTCTCAACGCGCTGCGTCATTCAATTTCAGTAAACAGAACCTATCAATGCAAATTTTATCCTCTGCATCGTTCACAGATCATGGACGAGTCGACAAAAAAATGATTTTTTCATCGTCAATTTAATGATCAGAATCGCTGTACTCCCGTTCAAAAAAAAAACTAGAAAACCTGAAAGTGTAAAGACTTGGATGCCAGCTTAGATTTGAAAGCTGAAATGATTGAGCTGCTTCGATTTCTCTTCTATCGGTTAATCAGGCTATAATTATTTTTCAAAATACACAGTTCCATTGACCACACCATACATTGACTGGACACTTTCCCTTAATGCAGATTTCGGTGCCGCAATTAGGCCTGACTGCACGGCGCCGCAGACGCATTTTTATTTGTTCTCCCATTACTTTTTTCATGCTTTGTTTAGCTACTTGACTTAATTCTTTTGCATTCAGTAATGACTGGCAAGCCTGTACATACTTCTAAAACTTCTATAGGCAACAAATTTACAAAAATATTAAGGCTTCAAGCGTGATTACGTAGAGCAACTGTTTATGACATCCTTTTATAATATGCAGTAGAGTAAAACTATTTCGCAATAGTATATGTGAAGTAAACAGTTGTATTTTGTTGAACAGAAGCTTCTCATATTTGTGGTATGCTCGATTTATAATAAAATGGCAAGTAAGCAGCTGATGAAAATGTTAATGAAATTTATTTGGTATGCTGGTTAAGCGATATGATCAAAACAGACAGCAGAGCTGAAGGGTGAGTCGGAGCAGTTTGCAGATATGAAGTGATGAAGCCCTGGTAGCAGTGAAGTGATGAAGCATTGGCTGAAATGAAGTGATCTAGCATTGGAAGCAGTGAAGTGGTACAGCAATGGTAGCAGTGAAGTGATATAGCATTGGCGGCCGTGAAGTGATCTGAATGATGAAGCACTGGCTGCCATGAAGTGGTGTAGCATTGTGCTGCATTGATCATTGACAGCAGTGAAGTGATACAGCATTGGTAGCCGTGAAGTGATACTGCATTGGTAGCCGTGAAACGATCTAGCATCTTCAACAGTGAAATGATGTAGCATTGGCAGTAGTAAAATGATCTGACATTGGTAGTTGTGAAGTGATCTAACAATGGCAGCTGTGAAATAATCTAACATTGGCACCTGTGAAGTGATCTAACATTGGTAGTTGTGAAGTGATCTAACAACGGCAGCTGTGAAATAATCTAACATTGGCACCTGTGAAGTGATCTAACATTGGCAGGTGTGAAGTGATGTGATGTAGGCCACTATGGAGTAATTAACTCCGACAACCATGAAGAGATGTAACATTGTCAACTATTAAATCATATATGTAATGGAGGCAACTATGAATTGATATAACATAGTCATCTACTAAATCATGTAATGTTGGCAACCATGAAGCGATGTAAAATAGTCGTTGACTAAATTATGTAATGATCTAGGCAACCATGAAGTGATTAAGTTTAGTAATCCATTAAATCATGTGATGCAGGCAACCATAATGAAATGTACCAGTAATATATACAACATAAAGTGATGTAACGAGAAAACCATGATATGATGTGTGTTGGGAAAAACCATGATATCATTCAACTTGGGCAGCCCTGGAATGATTCAACTTACGCAAATATGAAAGTGATTCAACTTAGGCAACCATTAAGTGATATAACATAGGCAACCATGAAGTGATGCAACGTACGTAACCACTAAGTGGCTTAGTATTCCTAGGTAGTAATGAAATGCACGGTGCAACTGTAGATGGTTCCAGTGATGAAGGGTTGTATCAGCAGCAAAATGTCCTTTCAATGGCTTTTAACGGCTGTCCAGGTATCTTTATCCCAAGGCATTTTTATTTCATGACTACTAATGTGGTTTTATTCTGTAGTATCACTGTGGTCTTAATCAGATTTTTCAGTATTACCGTAAGGTTGGGCTATTTTGTCAACCCGGGGGTTACTTCGCCACGTGACAAAGTTGTCAGTTTTTCTTAGTCACTGCGGCAAAAGTTTTTACAGCAAGAAAATGGTACAAGGTCCATTTCAAAGGTGACAGAATTGTCTTCAATTGGAAACAAAAAACAAGCCAGTCAGACAAATATCAAAGTTTCAATTCGACGTCGAAGTTCAGTATACAACCTTGACGTCCAAGCACGAAACGCTGCTAATAAAAATCCAGCAAAAAGCCATTAATAGCTCACTTAAACGCCTACAGGCCAACACGACCGAAAGCCGATGCTGGCAACAAATTCTCAGCCCCAACAGACCAGGGAATGAAGAAACGACTGGACTAACAAGTTTAATATTATATTAGAACGCAATTCTTGCTCGGCCGATGTTAAAATACAACAATGAAGATATTTACAGCTTCTCTTACCTCTGACATGGAGCCTGGTTTTCGGTATTTTTTCCATACATTGAAACTATATTCGCTGTCCAGTTCATGACGTACAGATCGAGTAGATGATCAACGAAGCACAGAAGAAGCGATTTTTCACGAAACAGTAATCGTCTACGTTTTTTTTCAGCTACCTTTCTTTCAATGAAGCAGTTTCACTTGAGCGAGAATATTTCAATGTACTGAAGTTGTTTGATGCATGAATACGCGGCTGGAAATTTGATTACATGCAATGGTGCTTTACTACTTATTAATATAAACAGATTTTTTATTCGCATGTCATATAAGGGGATGAAGGAGTGGGCTGCTCGGATGAAGAGAAACAGAGATAACTCATCTATTATGACAATTTGAGTTGGCTCTCATAGTGTATTCTTCAGAAGCATATTAGTAATGAAAATATCATCAATGAAGAAGGGTCATCACAAATTCTTCGTTGTCATATCTGAGAGTTCGGGCTTAATGGCGGCAGTTCACGCACAAGAAAAGAATAAAAAGTCTTAACCAAGAAAAGGGAGGGAGGCAACCAAACCAACGGTTGAACGGATCTTCACCGAAAGTTAATTATCTATTCCTCCTAACACACTTAACCATCCCTGTAAATTTCGTAAAATAACTGCCTATAACTGTTTTAGTTATCTTGGTCACGGACAAACTCGACAAAAACATAACCTCTTTGTCGGTGGTCACAAGTAACGTGGCACCTCAGCCCTGAGGGCAGATTAATTCCTCTTCCTTCATACAAAATTTCGCTCTGGCACTTGCTGATGTCGGCTCAGGCGTTATACGTTCTATATCAACGGCATTAGTATTGCACAGAATACGAGGAGAAACAGTTCAAGGTATTTCTTTTCATCTTTGGCTACGTTTTATCCTAGTTGATGTGATACAGCGAAGGAGCTACAAAACGCCCGTCGTGGGTAACACAATTTATTCAACTCCTTATCCCGGTAGTCTCCAACAATGTATGTTTATCAATTGATTTGTGTCGTGGAAACTAAAGAAATTGTGGTTTTAGATGGTCACTTTCTTCGACCGGCGTATAATGAGTATTTTTCGCCGACTTGGTTGTCCGTTAAACTTCCATCTTGCCTTTACTTTTGCTTGCCATCAGCCTGGCCAGGCCTCTTTGCAGCCTCTCCTGAACACGGCAGCAGCGAGCTCAATAGGAAACCGTGATTGATTTTCGATCTCGGGCCTTATTCCTCCTAATATGCCTAACAATCTCTGTAAATTTTGTAAAGATCCGTCAGCAACTTTTAAAGTTATCTCGTTGGCAGACAGAGAGACACACACAGCCAACTCGAAAAGATGATAGCCTCATTTGCGGAGGTAATAATATGGTATGCTTCACTGAGGTACACGGCATCCAAAAAAATACATTTTCAAAATGTTCATAGGTCCATTTTGAGCACACAATATTAAAAATGACATCAGTTTCAAGCTTAAGACTAATGTGGATGTCCATATTACTTCTGCGAATGCTATACGCACTACGTACTATTATTATTAATAAAATTTTTTCTACCATTTGTTTGGTCACAAGGGAACCAAATGGATCTTTATACTTGATCTTTCTGCTGTGAATACTGTACGATGTTAAAGAAATAAATTTTATTATCTCCCTTGAGGTCAACACCACTGCAGCATCCCTGATTTTATCAGACAAAACCCAGCCCATCCACAACACCATAGCAGCAACAGCAGTTGTAAACCACTTGCGAAGAGCAGCGCAGTTCTTTGTAGCATGTCTCTCCGCGTACTTGATGAGAACCACATGGTCCAGATCTCTAAGATAAGCCAGGCAGTAAAGTTAGGTTTACTTTTTTTTTTGCGCAGCAAGACCCTGGCTTGGGGCCTGTGTTTCATTCCATTCGTCTGTATCGTTGGCAGATTCTGCACAGCGAAGAGACGGACGACTGGACTCTGCAGATTCAATACACTCAGCCGAGAGATTCCGGAGCTTACAAATGTCAAGTCAACTCTCACCAGAAGATTGCGAGAAATGTTTACCTCTCCGTTGTAGGTGAGTCTTGTCCTTTTCTGAGGAGCGCAGAGTTACCTCAGCTTTATTTGAGGAACCGCATTGAATTTATTTCTATTGGAAATACTTGAAAAGTAGATCCGCTAGAGCAAACGTTTTGATTCATGCCAATAATTGTTCGCCTATATCAGGTTATGTCGATGGCTTTTACGCGTCTTGTAATCAATCGGTTTTTTCCATGTTGTGCGTAAAACTAAGCAGAATTTCAGGCATGCTTGCCTGACAGGTTAGTATATAAATGCCGGTACTGTAAAAAAGGAGTAATAAGAATTCAGGAGTCCTTGTTTTTTCTAAAGCGGCGTTACAGCATTTAATAAACTAACTAGAGCACTCTGAGAGCGCATACCTCCGCCATGTGAGCCAACGGTAGCAAAAATTCAAATTGGCTCTGAAACCATAATTTTCTTTGCATAAACTCGAAAATCTAATCAGTTGGGCCTTTTTATATTAATAACAGCTTGTTTAATTTTTTTGAAGATCCGTTGATAGCTTTTTGAGTTATACTGTTAACAAACGTTATGACAAATATGAGTCAAACATACAAGCGAACCAACCGATCTGCACCAAAATTTGATCATTTATGTCTTTTACCATTACTAACAACTCCTATAAATTTCATAAAGATCCATTCATTAATTTTTGAGTTATTGTGCTAACAAGCAAAAAATGACAAACAGTGACAAACAAACGAACGAACAAATGGACCATTACCAAAATTTAGTCATCTACTCTTTGTTATATACCTATCAACTCATGCTAATTTCATCAAAATCCATCCATAACTTTTTGAGTTATGGCATCAAGAAAAATAACGGAGACAAACAAACAAACAAACGGATGGACATATCTTCACTAAAAGTTAATCATCTGTTCCTCCTGACATACCTAACAATCCCTGTAAATTTCATTTAAATCGGTTCATAACTTTTTGAGTTATCTTGGTGACAGACAGACAGACAGCCAAACAAACGGACAGACAGATAAACACGACGAAAACATAACCTCCTTGGCGGAGGTAATAATATTAACCGCTTAAAGACTGATTTAAAAATACAATATTGGTCATGCAATTTTCAAAGATTCGTCTTGGTGAATCATGCCTTAAAATATCACTTTAACTGCATGATGCTAGAGTGACACTATCCCTTTTATGTTCAAATGAGAGAAAAGTGGATAGCATGCTAGCCTGAAGCTCTTCTGAACAACTGAATGGCGCCCATCGAGTCTGATGAAAGCATCCTCTCTTCAAGTATTGTATTACTGCAGACCAAAGTAATGGCACAGAAAGCAACTATCTAGCTATAAGTCGCACAAACGTATTGATGTAATTTCATGATTATATCAAAGTGCTTGTAAAACGCCATGAAATTTGAAATTGGCATTAATAAAAATGCCAGCTGTAGGAAACTTTATGAAGTACTCGGGTTGATTTCAGTCTCTGTTTAAGGTGAAAATGGCGTATATATAGAGTAAAAAACAATGATCACTGTAAGTCTGCTACTTTGAACTCAAGCTAGACAGAAAATTGGGTTGATTTCTATTTTGTTTGAAGGTTTGGTGATGGCATAAATTCATAGCACTTCTTCAAGAAAACACATAAAACATACCTATTAATATGACGTATATAAATACAGTATATCTATATAATATTCTAAAATGGTATAGTTGTGCAAACCATTCAGTTTCCATTGTAAAAGTATCATGTCAAACTTTTGTCAGTGTTGCTTGTTAAAATAGACTTGATTTGATTTCCGCTATAGGACGGTTGGTTGGAAACCTGATCCTTAGAATAAAAAGAAACTCAAAGGTAGCGATACCAAACATTTATTACCAGCTATTCTGAGTGCATGTAACAGATGACTTTTATCGCTACCCTTGTGTTTCTCTCTATTCTAAAGACTTGATTTGTAATTACGATAATTACTGGGAATATGATTACAGATCCTTCACGACTATTTATATATTGCTTCTGGAACTTACAGAGTTACAGCTTCTCCTCGGGAACGGCTCTCCTCAGTAACCAAACTCTGTCGCTGCCGAAAACCATTTCATCCCTTTATTTTTCTCCCTAAAATTCCACTGGGCGAGGTTCGTATACTGAATTACTGAATAGGACTTTAGTTTGCACTCCTGCATTTGGTGTAATTTTGAGTTCCAATACAACGCCTGAGCAAAGGATACTTCAATTTAACGACTCGTTTCTCTACAAAAGACTTGCGGGAACCAAAGACCATCAACACGACACGCTAGAATTTCGTAAATTATAAACTTGTTGCTGAGAAATAGTACTAGCCACCTTAATAATGGTAGTCCATTGGCAGGACCAACTAAACCGTGCCATAAGAAAACTAAAAAAAATAAAATGTTGATATTAACAAGACTGGCAGACTAAATTCTGAGGCCGGCAAGCTCTCACCAGGTAACAATTCGATCTTCCTTTGAAGTTAATATTTAGGTTTCTAGTTCGTACTGCTTTGGCTACATACAGTAAATGGCAAAGACCAAAAATGAAGATGCACTCATGATGTTAGCCGGTACTATATAAATACTGCTAGCTTATTGAATACTTACTTGATTACTTGATGATACTTCGGACGAGGTCCATGTGGCGTTATGCACGCAACCCATCTTGCGCAGAGGTGATGCTGCAGTCCATGACCAGCGGCATGCCTAACAGCGAATTATCCCCACAGTTCACGTAGCCGCTCACAACTGGTTTATCTGGCACTTTCAGTAAATATGCGTCCAATAAATTTTTAAATTTCACAGTCTCTGTACCGGTGACATTTCGGATGTGACGTGGCCTTTTGTTGAATAATCTCGCCCCCCGAACCGCGAAACTATTACAATACTTTATGGTCATTGCGTCACCACCAGTTTTGATCGAAATTCGCACGTCACAAGTGAGACCAATACGGTCTGAGTGCCTGGCCTGGATTCTTCCATTGTCGTTGACAGTAATGCCAAGCTTCTAATATCTTCCAGACATATATGATCGTTAAGTGCTCGAATCTCCTTTGAATGGAGTGCATTTGAAGTTGAGCAGGTCTTTCGTGATAGTTTAAACTTGCATGCCCCGGATTTTGGCAGTAAACGATCGCTGGATAGCCTCAAGGCGCTCTAAGTCTTTCCGTTTGCTTGGCATCCAAAGAGGTGAACAGTATTCAATCCCCGATAGTATTAGTTGTTTCCATAAGGCGAGCATTGTGTCTGCCTCTCATGAAGAGAAAGTCCGAAGCACCCATCCGCTCCACTTCTTGCCTATAGTAACAACTCGAGCCACGTGATCTTCAAAAGTTGCATTATATTGTATTCTCACCCCAAAATCTCTTAAAATTTGCTTTCTCTCGATTTCGCTCCCATCTCTCGTCGTGTAGAACGTAGATTTTGTAAGGGAGAGGTTTTTTCCGTACCGTAATAGTTCAAATTTTGATTCGTTGAAGGTCATGTTGTTAAGCGATGTCCAGTGAAAGATGTTGGTTAGATCTAGTTGCACATTCCGTACGTCTGTCGCTGATTGTACCGCTGCTAATATCCGTGTGTCATCAGTGAACGATGACGGAATGGCAAACATGCATTAGTGCCCCATATCATTTATCATGATGAGGAAGAGTATTAGACCAAGCACGGTGCCTTGTGGGACTCTACTGAGCACCGGCTGTCGTTTGGACACTTTATTATTTATAATTACACTTTGGGTTCGGTTTTTCAGGAAAGCTTCGATCCACCTTAGACATTTTCCACGGATGCCCATGGTGAAGAGTTTTAGTAATAATATTTCATGATCCACTTTATCGAAGGCTTTGGCAAAATCTAAGTATATTACGTCCACATTTTTACCTTTGCATAGTAGGTCTAGAATAGAGTCATAATGCTCAAGCAACTGCGAGGTGGTTGAACGATTATGGCGAAAGCCGTGTTGATTTATAACCAAGCAATTGTGTTATACATACAAAGCACTCCTGTGGGAGGCAGGTATTCTGCTGCTGTAACAGTAGATGCCATTATATGCCCGGTGGTACAGCCTTGTACTGGTCGTAACTTCATAGAAGTGCAAGATATAAAATGCATTGTGAAGAACGGATGCAAAATGTAACATCAAAAGCAAGAGAGGCACTACTTCATTCTCTAAGTGCTGGCAAATTCCCTGCGCTTATTGCTTTAAACTTCAGCAGAATGTGCGCCAAGGTGTTACAGCACTGAAGATCAACTTACAGAGGTAGTTGTGAAAATTATTTTGAGTTATGAATTAAGATCTGCGTTGCATTTGATCTTGACATGCAGAGCCTTTTACGATAAATGACAGCGGTGTGTATGTGCGTCTCCATGTGAAGGTTAATGCGAGGACACACAATGTATTTTCATACACAAATGAGTGTGAGGATGTGCAACTCGCCCGTACAGTTGTTCCTATTCATATTTAAGGTCGGTAGCATAGATACAGTAGCCTCAACAACGTGCATGTTGCATATCATCGTACCAACCCAGTCGGAAATTATGGTTGTGATTATAGTAGAACAACTATGATTATGGTCGAGACTTTGGTTGTTTATTATCGATATATCCTCCATATTCAACCATTTATGGGGTGCAGCATGGTAGAGNCAGGTCTATAGTTGGTTGGATCCAAGATATTTCCAGCTTTAGGAATAGGTGAAATAATTACGTGCTTGTAGGTGAATGGGACCACTCCATCATCCATCGATTTTCGCCACATGAGGTACTGCCAGAAAACACTGAAAACAGAAGCCAAAAGTACCAGGCTTTCTTCCTACACACTAAACTGCCTTCAACGGAACACTCGTATTATTTCCCATTAAAAAACCGGAAAGCAAAACCGACAACAACTGCCGATGGAGCGACTGCTGTTCACATTCTGTGCGGAGCTGTCAAGCCGACAGGCATGCTGGGTGCCTATCTTGTAGCATTTCCCGTGCTTACTCTTGAGATTTACATCGGAATTTGCATAATTGAATTGGATGTAGTGACTTAAAATTCTTTGATGCCAAGCCAGGAGAACGTCAGTATGTCACGTTTAAAGCAGCTTGTCGCCGATCTGATTTTATTGCCACCCTGAAGTCTTTGCAATACGAACGGTTGGGGCGCACATGCGCGCCTCTGCGTAATAGAAGGCAAGTGAGGTGTGGGGCTGCGTAGGGTAATGAGATTCTCAATTGGATCTGGTCGGAAAGTCTAGGAGCCGCAGAGTATAAAAGTACTTGTACAGTGTGATATGGCTTGGTAAATAGCTCGATGGTGTTTTGCAACAGGATAGTATTTATATTACGCTTAAATACTTGCAACAGGATATTATTTACATTACGCTTAAATACTTGAATTTGGTCAAGGGATTCTCGGTGCCACAAAGTAGGATATTACCCGAGTAGAATACTATGGGTTGATGAATATTTATATTCGATCGCGTTTTACAATGGAATATTGCCCATCTTAAGTAAGCCTTTTCAAGTATTGAACCTGGTCTGGAATTTTTGGTGCCACAAAGTACTGATACAGAATATCTTTTTGGGTGCCAAATAAGTTCGTTCTCGTTATATTAGGGATAATACCGATTGTAATCCCGGAATCACACTGGACTTTCATAGTCACAAGCGGATACCAGGATATGCAACTCGCATGTCGTTCATGCCACCGTATCTATGCTATCGAGTTTAAATACATTTTAAAACGACGAGTGAGTTGCTCATTCTCGCTTCAAGTTGCTCGTGCGAGTATATTATGTAGCCTCGGCATGAGCCGCCTTATCTGCAAAGCACGAAGCCCGCTCTCCACTGGCGAAGATAAGAGGAATTACTGTAAATGGAAACAATGAAGTAACATTCGACTCAGTTTCTTGGTTTGTCAGAATTGAAATTTAAGCATTGCACGCGTCTAAAGTTTTTCTTGTCAATATCTTGCGTTCTCACTTATACATGATTTTCACATTAAAATTTCATTTTTCCGAGGTCACGTTGTCCAAATTAAAAGGAATATTACAGTTATCTACAGAGTAGAACCACGAGGAGAAACAGATAAGACGAGAATTCCGCTAAATAAAAGACATTTTGCGAAATCTTTTTTTAACGAAAATTCAGAAATATAGTACTATTCTGTGGCTAAGTAATATTAACAAATTTTACTTTGTACGCTCAAAGAATGAGAAACAATATTTTCAGAAACGACGGCGATGGGCATTACTGCTAAGCAATAATGACGTATTACATCCATTTTGATCTAAGCGCTCATTGTTACTGCTATGCAGGTCAGTGGCTTCTAAAACACTGCATGGTGTCATTACTAATGCTGCATTACTTCCCCCGATGCAGAAGTTGCCAATCTTGGCAAACGTCACAGCTAATGCAATGAATACCCGAATAAGAAAAAAGTACAGGGTCCAAATCCTAGCTTGGCCAGGCCAGCATGTCCTTAATATTTACATATGGTGATGCAATCAGCTCTTATAAAGTCTCTTGGCCGCTCTTTTGCATTTAGAGAGAAGCTTAGGAAGTTTCTCGATGTAAAAACTTCCGTGCCTTAAGCATTTGCTCTGTTTCTCTAACTAAACCGTTGTTCTATACTTAGAAATTTGTGCAGTCATTGGAATAACGCAGTAAGTGATCTGACTCTGTGAGTGACGTCAGTGAGCGACGTGACTCTGTGAGTGACGTCAGTGAGCGATCTGACTCTGTGAGTGGCGTCAGTGAGCGATTTGACTCTGTGAGTGACGTCAGTGAGCGATCTGGCTCTGTGGGTGACGTCAGTGAGCGATCTGGCTCTGTGGGTGACGTCAGTGAGCGATCTGACTCTGTGAGTGACGTCAGTGAGCGATCTGACTCTGTGAGTGACGTCAGTGAGCGATCTGACTCTGTGAGTGACGTCAGTGAGCGATCTAACTCTGCGAGTGACGTCAGAGAGCGATCTGACTCTGTGAGTGACGTCAGTGAGCGACGTGACTCTATGAGTGACGTCAGTGAGCGACGTGATTCTGCGAGTGACGTCAGTGAGCGCCATGACTCTGTGAATGACGTCAGTGAGCGATCTGACTCTGTGAGTGACGTCAGTGAGCGATCTGACTGTGTGAGGTAACTACGGTATACTCTGACTATTTTATCAAGGCAGTTTGGGCGCGGTCAAACACCTCAACAGCGTTGCCAGTCCTATAGGTATTTCTGAGATTTTTCTATTCATAAGTGGTGGTCGGGTCTAAGATTTTGGCGGAACAAAATTTCAAAAATGCCCATAGAATTGGCTACGCTGTAGAGGAATTTGACCACGACCAAACTGCTCTGATAAAATGGTCAGGGTAGAACTAGAGAGATCATTATTAGTGTTCTGTGAAAGACCTACTGCAGTACTCTAGCGTCTGATCCATTGTAGTGAGAGATCCACTAAGGCATTAAGTAGCGATAGCCATCTTATTTATTCCTTGAATGACTGGCATCCGAAAGGGATGAATTCGTTGAGAGAACGAGTTAGCTTCTTGGTTAACAAAGTATAGTGATTGTTTATGTTCGGCGATATCTTTACATCAGTGGCGGACGCACAGGATAAGTGAGTACGTCGCTCTCAGTGCATTGAAGCTCAAGCAATGCGCTTAGCATAAAGCAGTAGATAGTTTAACTCACTAAGTATGCTGCATTAACTACAGCCACAGGTGTCGAGAAGTGAACTACGCTGACACTATAAATTGAAAGGAAAAGTTCCAAAATGCTGTGTTACCGCCCCATTAATACCATGGAGATATCTTAGGTGTGCCGCAGTCACAGTATAATTTGTAACCGCAACCTGAAAGATGGCCAGCGCATCCCAAAGTACGGCTACGAGAGTTTCATTCCCCAACAAATGGCGTAAACTCATTAAAAACAAAGTTCTCTGTCGACTGTGACGTCATCAAGTTAGCTCGAAGAAAATATTACTTAGTAATTACTTACGGTTTGGCTAAATGAAGCAGTAACAGAGCGAGAACTTAGTAGCAGTTTATTAACGGAAAATAAACATCAGATACGTAAATAGTGTGTGTTGTCAAAGGTGTGTTTATAGGGAGGAGGAGGGTAGTGCTAGGAACTCACCCTGGAGTAGTTCAAGTTGGGGCCAGGCTGAAAACGTTTGGGAACTTCTCGAGTTAAATTTGGACGCTCTTAAGTTGAACCTGTTAACGGTCAGCTTCTTCTGATGCCGATCTGCCGCTTTATTCCTTAATGGCTTTGGATCCCACTAGTTGTGTAGGGGCATCTGTTAAACCCCAAATAACGAACTAGTGCTCAAATTGTTATAAAAAGAAAAAAAAAAAGCGAGTTCAAAAAACGTAACCATCCGCTTAAAGGTTAAATAACGTCAACTACATGGATCATTGCGAGACTAAAAAAAAAGTAGAGCACTGTGAGATACCTCCGCCAAGCAAGGCAATGGTAATGAAACATTGAATTTGGTTCGGAAACTATTTCCTTTACATTAACACCAAAGTCTAATCATTTAATGCCTGTTGGCAAAAATAAGAACTTCTGTAAATTTCTTGAAGATCCATTCACAAATATTTGAGTTTTACTGCTAATTAACAAACAATCGAACAAAGATTAGTAAAACACACAAACAGACCTACCAATCATCACCAAAAATTCATCATTTATATCTGTCATCATTAATTACAGTTTCTGTTAATTTCAAAAAGATCCGTTCAAAATTTTGTGCATTATTTTGCTAAAAAGCCTAAAATCAAATACAGAGTCACATATACGAACGAACCGATAGATCATCACAAAAATTTGGTCATCTGTTTTCGAGATATACCCAACAGCTCATGAGAATTTTATGCAGATCTGTTGATAAGTTTTGAGTAGTGGCATTGAGATAGAAAAAACAGACAAACAAACAGATGAACGGGTCTTCATCATCTGTTCTTCCTAACATATAACAACCCATGTAAATTTTGTAAAGTTCTGTCCATCACTTTTTCAGTTAGCTTGGTGACACAAAGACAAACAACAGACAAACTTGACGAAAGCATAACATCCCTGGCGGAGGTTAAAATAGATAGCGCGTGTATTTTATCAATATTCGTATAAGGAAATAATTCTGACACGGCGAATGATTTTTGATTTTGTAGCGAAACACTTCAGTCATATGAATTCCTATTCCAAAAATGTAAATTTTATGGAAATACGCTCGTGACTGAAACTGTACGTTAGTACAATTAAACAATTCTCTGGCAGTTCCAGTCTACCGTCTCTGGTAGGCTGGTCTACGGATATCTAATATTTAGATCATGATTTAAACGACTGATACTTTCAAGTACTGTTCTTTTGATCAATGATTAAACATTGACAGGTTTGCTATTCTCCTCTATTGATACCATAATACCATATTGACTGTGCCCTTAACTTCTTTGTCTTCATCGAACGGAACATAAAGTACGTCGATATCCCGAAAAATACCTGGTCACGACTCTGTTAAAGTAAATAATCAGTTATTTTCCTTGTAATCGAGTAAATGCTGAAGCCGCTCCGAGATTCCGCTACATGGTCACGACTTCGCTGGAGCACACGGCTTTCTTCCTGCAATCGAGTAAATGTCCAAACCGTCCGTATATTCTGCCGTATTTACGCATCTCTGGGGTAAATTTTTGCCGCAACTTCCCTAGATCCTTTGCAGCATCCAAATCCATGAGACTTAATCCCATGTGCAGGCCGGGCAGAAGATGGACTTTATTGCTACGGCAGTCGTTGGGGTAAGAATGCAGGACATCTTCATGTCTCTGCGACGCTCCCCTGTATCGAGTAAACTGACTTTTCCGCAACATTGTTGCATAATATTTTATTCTTCTTAAAAATCAAAATTGGTTTTATTGTAGAAAATACAATAGCCTCCACCCATTCAAAGCATCACAATAACATTTTTTTTTTCTAAAAAAAATCTTGGACGAGATTCTGTTTCATTTTATTTCAAAGATAAACAACGATGCATAATTATGATTTTTTTACTTGGAGGAAGACTGATACCTTCAGCTGCTGCTAAATGTTTAAAAAATCACAATCGGGCATTTCTTTATATTATTTTTTTTTCTTGCGGTGATTTAATATCGCCAAGAGCTACTCCAAAGCTCTATACCCAAACATGCATATGTTTTTACGTATTTTGTAAAAAAATCACTATATACAACCAATCAACGACAATACTTCACGCAACCATATAATAAAAATAATCTCCAATATCCGCCTTATTTTAGGGGGCGAAGGGTAAAAAAATTAAATAATTTAATCACAGCGAAATTTGCAAAAATGACGCTGTTCTTCACGGGAACCAATTTCATTGAATATCATCAGTGTGATTAAACGGCTAGTTGAATATTTTGGCACCTTCTCAAGTAAAGTTAAGAATATTTAGCTTTAGTTTGCTAATAACCTCCACAGTACCCAGGTCTAATGCAGTGTTACTGTCCTATACGCTATTGTCATAGTCTGCTATAGAAAAGCAAAAGCGAGGATGTATAGGGAACTATCTGTGTGTCTGTGCTTCGAAGGGAGTGTCTGTTCGGACTGAGTGCCTGTCATGTTCTCGGTTGTGCTCGCGCAGTGCAGTTAGCTAGAAATTTCCGTGAGTGCTCTAGTTTTCACAAAAAACTTCTGCGTTGTTCGTAAGCGTAAGACGATAGCATAATTACTAGCAGGCATTGTATAACAATATCTTGCAATTAATTCATCACTAAAGTGAGATTGTAAAATCTGAATATTACTAGTACTGAAAGACCAATTACCCAAAACTACTACACTGCACTATTGCCATATAATCATATGTAAAGCGGTGACTTTATGAAAAAAAGTATTGCGCAGCAATTTATAATAAATACAATACTGCTCTGCTGCGGAGCAATATTCCTGTCTGGCTCTGCAGGAGAGCGCATATTCACGGCTCTTCGTGGGAACAAAATTTCTCTATTTAGGCGGCAGTTTATCGACGCGAGCCTAGCGTGCTGAGCTCGTAACCCTGGACGTTATAGGTTCAAATGCCAAACCAGGCAAGCGAGCTCTTGGGGCGTTTGACCCACTGACTAAGCATTTGCTATTTGCACAGCTGCCATGAAGGCACATACCTTCTCAAAATGGGGTGGGAAGGGGGCATGGGTCTTTNTTGCATAAGAGCCTTCTGCCGATAGAACCATAACTTTTTACTATTCGGAGTCGACTGCGGCCGTACACTCCTCTAAGGTCAGCTGGCCTTCACGAACTAGTGCGTGTGTGGGTTTCCCAGTTGGTGGTGCGGTGAAGCAGACTTTTACCTTTACCTGTGTTTCCGATCGAGAATATTCAGGGTAGGCCGCATGGCAGTAAACATTTTTCATCGTATTGCAGCGTTTCTAGGAATTGTTTCTCTTCTTTAATACGATTACAGTTGTGTCAGAAAGAAATAAAAAATGACTTCCGGCAAGTTGAAGAATACATATATTGGCTTTTCTTTGTTCATAATTCAAAATATGGAAAAAAAATCTCTTGTCTTCTTGGTATCGTTTCAAGTTTTCGATTTTTTATATTCACTGAAGGACAGTCTTCACAAGCTTTAAGAAAAGAAGGCAACAACTCCTTCTATAGGAATTATATTTCGTAAAATAACATGACTGACCCCGGCTACAGCTGCGTTTTGTAAAGAAGGTCATAGACGCTACGGCAAGTGATAAGAATCTCATTATTGGCAAATGTTCTCCTACAGAAAGTGGAATAATTTTTTGGAGAAGGTTGTAGCTGCCCTTGCATCAGCCTGACCCCCAACCAAGAGATTGTGAACTGCAGCTCATGCTGCTGAAAATCCGGTATTTTCTTACGTGATGAGTAACTGCTTAACCTAGGCGTAAATTCATATCATAAATGGGTATCGGGAAAGAAAATGGTAGGCCTACTAAAACTATTACTAATAACGAAAGCAATAATAATATTCTTCCCGAAAAACTGCAGTTTCGTGATTATCTTCCTTGCTGAGGCATTACTGAAGGCAGTGGCGTATGTATTAAATGATATTTCATTGTGCTGGCTATTTCATTGAATGACTTTCTCTAAGAATAAAGCAGTAGGAGCGAGAGCAGTCTGCGACGTAACCCCTCTCCTCAACTCTTCTAGAACGGGTGAGTGCATATCCATACAAACACTATGGATAGAAAGGTACCAAAACACAACAAAATGTACCAAAACGGTTCAATTTGATGTAAAATGCAGATAAATTCTTCATGGAAAGTAACAAATTGTCATATATTATAAGTAAATAGTACTAAATGTGAAGATAAATTGGAAATAATACAAATATATTAATAAAATCCTAACACGAATAGTACCAAGTTTGACACTAAAGTACCAATTCCAGGAACTCTGACTGAGTGGCTGTAGTAGTTGTGATTGGCTAATTCCTTACTACGTCACTGACCCGTCACAAACTTCATGACGTCAGTAGCACTTATGAAAGTACATANGTACATACTCCCCTTTCCTGTACTGTGACGCTTAAACCAATGAGCTTTGGGCAGTGCCGTGATTCGTCGACAACTCAAGGTCAGTGTGTACTTGGCAATCGCCGTGGCAGGTTATGCGTGCGTAGCAGCCGCCGCCGCTTGACGCCGGGCTACTTAATGTAAAACCCATTTATTTTTATGCAATTCGAATCAACCATTTTTTAAATGAGTAGCAAAGTACTTATTTTTTCACATTTCCTTTTAATATTTGATGTTAATTTAATGCCTTGAGAACTGACAGACTTTCGTATCTTTCATGGCGAAACCTCAAAACTGGAAGTTACTTTAAAATGGATATGACTATTGGAAATTGTAAGTACCGGCGTTCTTTAAAGAATACGTTTCAAAAACCATTTCCTGAGAGACATCCCCCTCAACTAAGGTTTCCTCCTCCCAGAGTCGCACACCCTTAACGGCCAAAGCCTCCGAGTCTTCCTAAATCCGTCTTTTTGCTTCCGCACCAACTACGCTGTCTGACATCTTCAACTTCGCATATCAGCGGCTATTGGCCGTGATTGCGTGCATTGATGATCGTCTCTTTTGCTGAGACTTTCTCCCTTTTTTTTCTCTCTTTTCCCCAGTCTTTTATATCCTACTAACTTGATGGCAATAGCTCATAGAGGGCCGGGGCGTAAGTTCCGGTGTCTCTTTGAGAATGGGCCTGTTGGTTCGTCTACTGCCGCCTATCTAATCTAATCTTTAGTTGTTTTCCAAATGGTGAAAGGATATTAATGTCACATCTTTCTGAGCACTGAATAAGTTTCATAGGAGTATTTTTTATAACCTTCCATTCACCCGTGAACATACCCGCTTCATAAACCAAAACAGTGGAAATAATCACAAATACTGTTGTTTGTGTTGAAACTGCTATTTTTTCTTGCTTGTACTCGAGCGGATTTAATCCACTCCTGCATTCTAGAGACAGGAAAAAACCGTTTTTTACCGGTCTTGAAGGTACCAAACTTTCTTGCCCTCGTAGTCAAGGAAGAATAAAGTGACTTTTTTTCTGTTTTAACACTCCGGCTTGTCAATAAAGTACGTCCACGCCGTCGAGCTGCTCTACAACAGTGTTGTTAACAAGACTGAATTATTAATGCAAGTTACATGTGGACGACCTCTTTAAGGCGCTTTTGTTTTCCAAGGAGCGCTCGAATTGCTCCATTGTTTCCCCAAAGAAAATTGAATTTTTTGTGCAACAGGTAAAGTTCTAGAGCGGGGGAGCTCTTTTTAAGCAAGGCAAATGCATTCAGCATCGTACAATAAAACTAATGCCGCTATATGTTCAAATAAACTCGGGAATTACCTCATCCTGTGTTGAGAAGAGAGCCCTCCACGAGAATTGTAGCTACTTGGAAAATTCTAGAGTCTATGGCAATGAGGATAATACGCAATGAATGCCCAGGAAATGGAAGGTTCCTGCTATTACCAATGGTAGGAATGTCAGTCCAATATCGATGCCAATATTCTCGATTTTCTACGTCCTTCCGACCGAGAAACATTTTCAGTAGCAGGAGTTTATTTTACACGGGAAATATTTTCAGAAGGCAGTGTAACGGGAGTTTGTAATAAACAGGACAGCCAGCTGTCTATGCAGCCGTGTAAAGGAAATTTATTATGGACTATAGAGATTCTTACGCGACTGTGACGCTAACTTTTCTACAGAAAGTATGTATCTACGATGATCCCATAGATTTTAAAATAGACTGAAAGTGCATTACATTGTTGCTAATGGGAATGGGAGAAAAGTAGCGATTGACCAAAGTGACTGTTTAAAAATTGTACGGCCGCTGCTACTCGCAAACTCGGCATTGAGTTACTGGAAAATTTCTATATACATATTAACAAATGACTGAAGCTATGAATTGCGTGTTTGTGGACTTGTTTGTTGCTAGTATTTTTTCTGTATGGGACACGAAGTTTTTAGCATTAGTTAGAGGAAAAATACCCTGATGATATGCTTTGTTTCTCAGCTGCTGAGGCGGCGCAAAGGGTCCGGGGCTTTTGGTGTCAAAAAATCACACCAAAAAGTCCCATTCCGGGCTCAGAGGTATCACTGATTCAGTCTACGGAACGAAAAGTGTCAAATCTAACTCGCTAATCCTCCTAAGTCGTGGGCTTACTCCAGATGTATATTCTTGCTTAACAGCTATAGCGTTCACCTGGACACGAGCAGCGAATAAATCTTGGCTACTTGAAAGTATGGCAATTAATAATTTCATTATTAAGTAATATAAATGGCCACGGGCGGTCTAGCATGCAGTAAAATTCTGTTAAATGAAATTAAAAGTTTGATACTCTTCCACTTGAACAATTTTAGCAGGTATTTAGTGCCCTTGAGTGATATGAGTGCACAAATAAATTTTTTTAGGAATCCACATTGTTAATGTAGTGCATTTCCCTTCAAAAATGTACGGACACTTACCACACATTTACTGTGTATTGTCTGAAACACTGGCATATGATCATAAGTGTTCGTAGTATTTCGCCTACAGTTTACGTTCCAATTATTGCCCTCGGGCTTAACGATTCCAGCAAGGGCGCTGTACTGCTTCCGCTATAGTCTATTTTTTAACTGCCGTGACAAACCCCGAGATCGAAAATCAATCACGGTTTCCTATTGAGCTCGCTGCTGCCGTGTTCAGGAGAGGCTGGAAAGAGGCCTGGCCAGGCCGATGGCAAGCAAAAGTAAAGGCAAGATGGAAGTTTAACGGACAACCGAGTCGGCGAGAAATACTCATTATACGCCGGTTGAAGAAAGTGACCATCTAAAACCACAATTTCTTGAGTTTCCTCGACACAAATAAATTGATAAACATACATTGTTGGAGACTACCGGGATAAGGAGTTGAATAAATGGTGTTACCCACGACGGGCGTTTCGAAGCTCCTTCGCTGTACCACATCAACTAGGATTAAACGTAGCCAAAGATGAAAAGAAATACCTTCAATTGTTTCTCCATGCATTCTCTACAATACTAATGCCGTTGATATAGAACGTATAACGCCTAAGCCGACATCAGTAATTTCCAGAGTGAGATTTGGTATGGAGGAAGCGGAATTAATTTGCCCAAAGGGCTGAGGTGCCACGTTACTTGTGACCACCGCCAAAGAGGTTATGTTTTTGTCGAGAGTGTCTGTGACCAAGATGACTCAAACAGTTATCGACAGATATTCACGAAATTTACAGGGATGGTTAGGTGTGTTAAAAGGAACAGATAATTAACTTTTGGTGAAGATCCGTTCAATCTTTAGTTTGGTTGTCTCCCTCCCTTTTCTTGGTACCAATACCCAAAAAATTATGAACGGATCTATAAAAAAATCTAAACGAATTGCTAAGGTTAATACTATAAACAAAAATTCAATATTTTCTCTTGATTTATTTCTCCGTTTACTTGTCTCATTATTTATCACCCACGAGCGAAGTGAAGAGCGGTGATAATGTTTTCGTTTAGGATTTAAGTATATATATAAATATATATATATATATTTATATATATATGTTTGTCTATCCATTTAAAAAGGGTTAGGAGTTGAACAATGTTCATATTTTTTGCATGGAGTCGGGTGGGTTGATCCGGATGTGGAAAATGCCAAAACTGTTGAGTATTCTCGGCGTAAAAAAGATGACGGCATTGAGTTTGTATCTCCTGCCTCAGCACTTTCAGTTCCTCCCCCAACCGCGGGCGATTGTCTTACGCCACGAGGCGTTCTAGTTGTATTTATGTTTCTGAGTAACATAAATCAAAACGGTATGAATGGATCGTCACGATGAAACTTGTAGTATTTATTGGAAATGTTAAAGGACACAAGAGGCCAAATTTTGGTGATATATATATATATACATGGGTTAGTGTGTTTGACTCCTCTATGCTAAAATGCTTCTCAGAACATAACTCAAAAAATTTTGGCAGGTATCTGCAGGTATTGTTAGAAACGGAGAACAGCACGAATGGCCAAATAATGGTGATGATCGGTTTGTCCGTTTCCGTGTTTGACTAATATGTTTGTCAAAATGTGTTTGAGAGCATAGCTTAATAAGTTACTGACGGATCTTCAAGAAAATCTCTGAAGCTGTTATTAATTTTAAGATGCACCAACGTTCAAATTTTAGTGATGATAAAGAGAAAATCGTATTTTGAGGACTAATTTGAAATTTTCGTTAATATTGCCTTACATGGCGGAGGTATGCGTTCTCAAGCTGCTCAAGAATAATCCCGAGTTTACTCAATTGGCCAAGCTTTTTGGAGCACACTTTGATAAACTTGTTTTGATCATGTCATTTTATTTGCAGGTTCAGAATACAAAATAAATTATTTCGTACCAAATAGTTTAAGTGAACTGTGTTGCCTGCACGGTTTACTATGAATTTCACTATTTTTAAATGCTAAAATTTATTCAAAAACAGATACATATAGGTAAATTTTCAATAAATATTGCTGAATTTGATGACTTGTTTGTAGCTCCGAATGCCGAAGGGTTCTAGAAAATTTTGCGATAATTAGTAGAGTTAATTCAGAAATAATACATTCGTCTTCTACGAAAAGTAAATATATTTCTGATAGTGCCACGCCATAGGACTGCTTTGAACCTATTGGACCCTACACTCTAAGTAATGCTGTATATAGACAACCTAAGTAGAAATTTTTGAGGAAGTAAAGCAGTTAGTTAGATACAGTGTAGCAATTGTGTAACCTCTAAAACACAATAAAAAATTGAAATGCACTTTAGTCTATAAAATTAATTCATGTTTGAAATCTGCTGTCACAGACCTAGATGTTGAAGCGTTACAATTCCTGCGTATTCTCCACCAAATGCCAGCCAGAAGTTTTTTATAAATGCGTTTTGTCAGAACTACAATGCATTAAATGTATAGAAAGGCTTCTTAACAGTCTACAAAAAGCTTTCATTATTTTACTTTTGCCCAAACTAAACTTGTAGTTCGGATAAGCCTTTGACATCGCCGCTTACGAATCATACTTTTCCTAAAGGCCCTATTACACGTTCACTCACAGCTAGAGGCGGCGGCGAGTGAACCACCCGTCACCGCCTTGAACGCCCTCTCCACTCAAAACTTGCCGTGCGATTACACGGCTATTCATGAAGGGCCTTCACAATTCGAGTCGATATACGACTCAGGAGCTATTGCGTCAGGATGTCATCAAGTGAGGATGTAGTTTCTGCTCTTGTAACATCCCTAAAACAACGCCCGGGGCTGAACAACCATAGTTTGGTTCATACAAATCAGCTGAACCGGCTTTTAATTAATTTTCTTTTTCGGTATTGATTCCTAATTGCTTGGCTTTTGTTTCTTCCTGCTTTAACAGAATAATTTATCGGTTTGCATGCAAGGAAATTTGAAAAAATTCGTTCTAATTCAACAGTTCTTTTATTACCTCCACCATGGAGAATATTATTGCGTAGTGTTTGTATGTCACGTCTGACTGTTTGTTTGTCTGTCACCACGACAACTGAAAAAGTTATAACGGATCCTTAGGAAATTTACTGGGTTGTTAAATGGAAGCACGAAAATATATAATGAATTTTTGATGGAAATCCGTTACTCTCTTTGCCTGCCCTTGTTTTTTAAGTGCCGTGACTCAAAAAGTTGTGGACTGATTTTTATAAAATTCACATGATTGCTTTGGCTTGTTCGTATCTGTGTTTGATTATATCCTTGTTACATATAATATTTGTTAGAACGTAACTCAGAAAGTTACAGACGGATCTAAAAATAATTAGGCGAATTGTCATTAATATTATGAGCCACAAATGGTCACATTTTGGTGATGATCAAAAGGAAATCCTGGTTTCAGGACCGATTTGTATTTTTCATTGACTTTGCATTTCTTGGCGGAGGTACATAAACTGCATAATCGCTCTCAGAATCCTCTGGCATTTTTTAATTGTTTATGTATGCGTTAATAAGCAGTAAATACTAATGCACACGCCTGACCAATTTATCAGTTCTCTTTAACCTAACATTTTCCCGCTACTTTTATTTGATATAGCTGTCTCATTTCCCAATATCCTTCTAAGTAGGCAGCTAACAACTAACAACTGAACGTAGCCTTATATTCCATTAGCATTACTGCAGAAAAATTTACGACTTAGTTGGCACGTTTAATTTTACGTTCATAGGCAGGATACTGACTGTTAATTATACTATAGCTCAGACCGTGTAAAACATCGATGACTTTATACAATGAAGTTTGAAGACATGGAAGAGAGCTACCTACAATTAGCTAGAACGTGCGGAAATTCACATGAACAAAGCATTGTCTTTCATTGATACCCCAGACCGTCATACCAAGCACTGAGATAAGAAGTGTGAAACAAGTTCAACGTGTGACAGCAAATGCAGCTTAAAAAATGAAAGCTTGGCTACGGTTCTTCCCCATTGAGATACCATCGAATATACCGTAATTTTCTCCTATCTAATTGTGAAAACGTAACGGTCGTACTAACGTAGGAACCAAGGAAGGATCGGAATGAAGAACAAGCTAGCACATTAACTGTATAGATTTTGCCAATGAAACGTAGCTAGCTTACCAATAGCACGCACACCGTCCCTGTTTATTTTCTTTCTTGTTTTACCTGAAGTGAGAGCACAGTCTATTGTTTTTTCATATGCGAATTAGCCATTTTACCTCCAATGAAAGCACCACCCTGGTTTATAAAATTTTGTGTGCTTTTGCCTATGCGAAGCAGCTATCTTAACTTGTACTGAGAGCTCTACCCCAGTATTATCATTTGTTTGTTTATTTTTTCTGTGCTCAGTAGCTATCTTACCTCTACTAAGAGCACCACCCCACACAGTTTTTTTTTCAGTATGCAAATTAAATAGCTTACCTGCACCGTACTGAGCACATCGCCTGCTGTAACTTTTACCCTGATCATGGTGTGTGTGTCGCCCAACTACACCGGCGGCTGTTGTACCTAATGTGGCCTCCATATCATGACCACCGATCACGGGTTTCCCTCCATTCTCCTGACATTCCATCACCCATAAGGGACGGACCGCGCATGCCACCGCCGCACGAACACCAAATTATGATAAGGTCAGGGAGCGCAAAGCTGAAAACACCGCAATTTTTTAAATATTTTTTTCAAGGCAGTTACCAGATTTTATCAATAATTATTATGCGTGACAAATATTCATTAAGATACTTCTTCATCAGAGGTTGAAGCCAAGGACGTAGTTAATCAGTTGTATCCGATAAAGAGTTTATCTGATTTTCTTTTCGCAGTTACCAAACTAGACCAGTAATTCCCTGTCTTAGCTGCTAAACAGATTAAGTAATTCTTTATCACACTTGTCAAATTAGTTAAGTAATTTAATAAACTGTAACAATTAGCTCCTATATTTCATCGCCCGAGCATCCAACTTTTTTAAGCAATTCTTTATTAAATTAAGTGACAGTTCAAGTAATTCTTGTTAAATCTGAGGACCATCATATACCAATATTTATAATTTTGCTATAACCTTTCAAATTCCCTGAGTAACTCTTCACAAACTCTATCACCTTTGAAATCAACTTTTCAAAAAATTGCTAAATGTTTTTTTAGTAAATTTTCATCCAAGTTGCAGAATTTAATGAACATTTTTTCATAACGGTACTCAAAATTACATATTTGCACGACGTTCCTTCAATCCAAGTTTTGTCGCTTACTCTTCGAACATTTACTCAAGTTTTCTAATAACTCCTCAGTGCCTCGCTCCATCATAATGTTTCATTTGACAAGTTTAGATTTTATCTTCTCCGATGGAGCAAATTATTAACTATTTAAATAGATAATTTACTTCTACCGTATCATGCTGTACGATTCTTTATCGCACCTCCACTGCTGATTACGTTGAACACATTGCTATTTTCAACATTTGATCTTGTAGTACAAATTTTTTGCACTATTCATCGATATGTTTAAAGCGTGTGTTAAGGTAGCTGAATGGACAGAACTGGAGGATTTCTTAAACATTTATTATTTAAAAAAAATTGTACCAATACTGAGCGTTTTCAGAAAGCAAGCTGAAGCAATTATGACTGTACTCTTTTAAAATTAGGCGCACTTTTAGAGCAGTGTCTGCCCCGTGTAATTTATGGTGAAGGGGCTATCGTAAAATGTGGACGAGCTTCGAAATAAAAACATACATGCATGTTGGTTACATGATAACAATATTGGGGGACTGTGAGGGACATTACTCATTATTGGAACGGGGGGCCCAATCCCCAACCCCCTTCATCCCATCCCCCGTTTTGGATTCGAACTTTAGAATAATGCGAGCGCCGCACTAGGCGCAAGAAGCCATTTCAGCTACTCTCCAACTGTAGCGTAACATGAAGCCAATACAACTCTTTACAAGCAGCGGCAGCCACGTTACTCCAATCGTGTAATTTTGGTGCTGCATTTCGCGGCACCTAATCCACTTTTCGCGGCCTACGCCGCTACTTGCCGCCATGTGCCGACCTAGAAACGGCTTCAGTTTTTCACTGGACGCATGAAGTGCAAACAGCCGCAGTTGACTGCTAATTAGTCCTGTTATTCGACTGTATATTATTCAAGGTAGTCTCCTATCGAGTATACTACTGCAACGTCATAAACGTTGTAAGAATGACGACCCGACACAGTATAGACTATACAGTACGTCTATTATGCTGCATCTCCAAGAAGGCTGCTATGACTTAGAGTTGTACCATGCGGCCATATATTAATCCCAAGGCTCAAATGCACTGGTTATGTTAATACTACAATCGGTTGGAGAACGAAAGTACAATATCTGCCCGGAAATTGCTCTAATAACTTGCAAAATAGCAGTCATTGGCCAACTTGACTTCGATGAGTGTAATAGCATTTTTTTTTTGTTGTTGCAGACATTTCCCCACTTTCATCATCGGCAGAGAGTTTTATTTCAGTAAATAAGAGAAATGAAGCTCAGAACGAACTGACTCTAACGGATATTTTGGCTGCTGCATAAGCTGTTTTACTGCTTTAGTTTCTTGAGTGGCAAAGAATTCTGCTGGGGTTGTGGTTTATAAGTGCGAAAGATACAAGATACGGTACCTGCTTGCAAATGCCGTGGCGATGTTATACATTCGTGAAATACTACACGTGGAGTACAAAATATTTTTCAGGCAGCAAGCGCTTGAGCTTTGATTAATATCTGGAACTGACGCTGTAAGCACGTCGGGACTTTCTAGCTTGCGACCCCGCAAGTCGGCCCTGAGAACGGATTTCAACGCAATGGAGGTGGTTTCTGACGAAACTAAATGCAACACCACCAAGTTTGAATGGACACAGAGACAGACAGACATTGTGGAGACTGTACATCTGTATCAGACTTGGTTATTGGAACAGTGACCAAGCAATGAATAATGTAACATATTTTTTACATATATTGTTACATTTTTAATTATATATGTACGTGCTACACCATTATGAGCGTTAGCCTCATTTACGAATAAATACTCTAAGAGTCTTTGTATGCAGCATTTAGAAATTAATAAACATTGTAACACGTTGTATATAAGCTTCTGATGCTTCTATAACGTAGGTATAATTTCCGTCGCAGCATTTAAGTACAGACTAATAATCATTAGTCAGTCCCAGCCATATTGCGCCCTTTAAACATATCAATCACTTTCAAACTATTTATGTAGCAAAATATCAATAAGAAAGACACAATTTTCTTCCCTATAGTTGCGCACGACGGGCCTAAACATCAGCCCGACCATATTGCACAGGAAGGGTCGGGAGCACGCATATCCGGCCGTATGGCGGGTGCAATAGCCGGCTGAGGTGCAGCCGGCTCAGCCCTAATGGCTAACCGGCAGTTTGGCGCTGGGACAGGACGGCTCTACGCCAACCCTTAGAGCTTTAAAGTGACCTTGTCCAGCTCAAAATAGGGAATTACAGCGTGTCCTCTGGCCGAACCGACCGCATTATGTACACTCAACGACGTCCGTTGTTAGACAAACACGGATATTTTGCTGGCTGCTTGTCTCTGATACTCGAGCGCTCATGGTAATTATTTTCAATTATTTCTCAACTCTGGGAATTTGCAAAATGTTGCGAGACTCTTGCCGTGTTGGAAATAATTTCCAATTTTATTTTTTAGAGAGCCCGGGAATTTTCCTGTACACATAGATCCGCACATCCGCACGCTTGTGGCTGTGGTTCACAAATTTTACACGACTTTGAAAATTAATATAATTAATAATAATAAAAAAAGGTATTATGCAGGCTCCTACTTCATTGATATGATTTTTCAATTTTTATCGTCTCTGAACAGTTCCAATACACAGCGACCAGTGCGCTATTGATAACCATCTTCAATTATTTAATTGGCGGATTTGGCAATCTTGAAAAATGTTCAAAGATAATCGCCTTCTGAGTCTCAGTTTACTATTGTTTCCCGTAGCTGAAACCTTTCAAATAAATTAAAAACTATTTGGGATTATTCTTTCATATCATATATATACATGCAATACATACATACATTAGACAATGCTATTTTACGAGAGTCTAGAATATTTGTGAAAAGTCTTTAAAAAACCTTGCCCGTTCAATCTGTGTCCATGAGCAAATTATAATACCGGTCTCTAATTTCGAATTAAGAAACAACAACATTTTTTTTTTTTTGGAAAACGGTGTAATTATTTGCTGAAAGCTTCGTAGACTGTAACCGCCATTACTGTCCCATAAGCACTACGTACAATAGAAGAAGCAATGGAGATCCACAACAGCCGCCTGAGTGTTTCGAGCGTCGCTCTGACGAAAATTGCAATTTAAGACATTGTGGCTCCTAACGATTATTGCGTTGAAGAATTGCTACAACAAGCCTTTCGCCATTCGTTGAGGCCTTGCGTGCATGCAGTAATGTAATATTCAACAGCACCGTATGGCGGCATGCTTATAATAATATAATGATTTCACTACAGCATTCAACGTTAAGCGCTATAACGGCCAAGATAAAACGGGAATATCACTAGAAGATGATGTTATTTTATACGCCAGTGTCCAGCGAATAAAACGGCAATGAGATTGAAGAATATTGTGCCCCAACTATTACACCGTATGAGGGAAGCAGCTATTTGATGAAAGTAATTTGCATTCAAAAGTTTGCATTGGATGAGATGCCCAATGATGTCGGCGTAAATATCTTGCCATTACCTGAGAATTAATGCACTGTGGATAGCACAAAATAATATACAAGTTACGCTGTGCTCTCATAAAAAGAACTCAGAATACGTATGTATGGTATCCTGCCTCAGCTCTCTGATAGCTATACAATAACTTACACTGTATAAATGATAGCCAATGAAACATCGAGCACTGGACTATCCGATGCTCTTTGGATCTCTTAGATTAGCAAATATTAATTTCAAAATGATAGCAGTTACGTGCAGTGTGGAGATAACTCGCTACTTGCCGTCCCGTTGGCGACCTAAAGCAGCATCACCTATGCACACTCTATAGGTGGAGTGCATAATGGCGCCTGGACCTCGTCCGAAGAACTCCCGAAGTATCCGAGGTCTAGCATCATACCATACCAACCTATCCTATCCCAAGTAATCCCATTCCATCCAATCACGTACATCCATACTTGTACGTTATATCAACTTTAATGAAGCTCATGCTAGTAGCTATCTTCCTCTTTATTAAAAAAAATCGTGGTAATAAGTTGCCAGTACTCTCACTAATTTTAGCGAAGTGCTCAATGACATCAATAATGATCTAATATCAGCTACATAAAATCATGAAGTATGTGTGTAAGATTACAAACATCAAGTAAATATACTGCCAAGCACCCATACAATCCGTATTTTTACACCATTATGGAAAGCTTTTGTAGGAATTTACAATCGGTATTCCATTCTACCTCTGTATTTTTTCAGTTTCTTGTCAATAACAACTATGAATTTCTTGACCATGATTAGAGCTAACTGCGGTACAGCGGAAGCGATGCCGTGAAGCCGACAGGAGGGTGTGTGTCCGGACCCTGTATCAGTGCACGTCAGAGCGTGGTAGTGTGGTGTCGAGCAGTTCTGCGGGCTGTGCATTTTCGAGTAGCCTCTTACTCTGATTTTATTTAGTCTATCCTATTTTCCATTTCTAAAGTTTAGAGAGTAAAGCATAATAATTAACGTCTGCCTCCACAAATCGTTACTGCGCTAAGCGGTGAATATGGAATAGTCTTTATTAAATTGCTAACTTAATTACCACGGCAGTTTCCGTAATGCTCGTATGCGAATAGTCTCAAAGTGTTATAAGAAAGAAAATAGTAATATTGAATGGTTGCAAAGTATGA
Organism: Parhyale hawaiensis; assembly: GCA_001587735.2. Classification (NCBI taxonomy): domain Eukaryota; kingdom Metazoa; phylum Arthropoda; class Malacostraca; order Amphipoda; family Hyalidae; genus Parhyale; species Parhyale hawaiensis. The sequence continues at coordinate 13,601,860 of LQNS02278089.1, read as the reverse complement.
AGAAAGTAACAGTGATGTTTAGGGGTTGTCTGTAACTGTTTTTTATGTAGTTCAGTCAAAATTCGGCGTTGGAGACCAACTGCAGTGAAGTCCTATATAAAAAAAATAATAATAATAATGCCCCATACAAGCGGGTATTTTTTTTTTAGTTTTGACTGTACGTGCTGCACATGGCTGCAAGTACGCACGTCTCAATTTGAACAGCTGTAAACATGTTTTAAAAAGATTGCTGTAGGTTAAAGTTGAAGATTTGACTATAACTATCATGCATTTATCTACCACAATAAAAAAAAATTGTTCCCCCATCCGGGTGCAAAGTAAATAAATGTAGTTAAAGGTATCCTCCAATTGGTTAATATCGCTGATGAATGTTAATAGCAAGACTTTTATGGCTTATAGATTAACAGTAATTTCGTCAGCCGAGCAGCATGGATGTAACGGCAGATCGAGCAAATGTACGCAATATTACTTTGTATAGAAAAATTTCGCAGTGATTTTGTAGATTCCGTAATATGTACTACAGAAAAAAAAAACAAAATTAAATTCGCAATGGGAATATATACCAAGAAGCACCGCAGACTTTGGGCGTTATTGCAGTTATGTAGCTTTGATATTGGGAAATATTCATAAATTGTACAGTAACTGTGGATAGGACTGGATACGAGATTGAAATAGGGTTATAAATATTTCACAATGTACCTACATATTCTGGTAAAAAACTTTGGTAGTAATAGATATCTAGAAATGTGTAATATCATCTAGAAACTTTAGTAGGGTGACCAATATCTTTTAAACACACCTACTCGAATTCCTACTAATATCACATAATATTTGCGACTAGGAAATACTTCAGTGCTGGCATTCATAAATATTTATAGAGTTGATACTATATTTGTGGACGCTATAGCATCGCACCAACGCGAAACTTAATACGGCGACAGCTATCTCTAAGAGTACCTGCGTAGATTTGTTATATAAAAAGCTACTTACAGCTACAACAATAATAAAGTCAGACAGCTCTGCCCCTCATAAATAATTAGAAACGTTGAAATAACTGTCGGTCCCGTACTACTGAATGGTTCAATAGTGGCACTGCCATGGCAGTTCTGTATCTCGTGCCTCACTATGATAATTTGTAGCGGACGCTTCATTGTCTGGGTAGCCCCATTAATGTGATTATCAACCCGGCCTAGGGAAAAGTACGGTCTTTATTATAGAAGATCAGAGGGAAAATAATCTTGAAATGCAGGGACACATCGAGTAGGGAGAAAAATCTTTCGAGATAAAATATAATTGCAGAGAAGTTTCTGAATGAATATTTTACTTCTGATGCAATTCTCGTTTTCATGATATAGTTTTATTAAAGCTTTTCATACTAGGATTTAGAATGCCAAAGTTCTTTGCAACAAAATGTGATTTATTAGTGAGCAACAAAATGATATATTTACTGTGACACGCAAAATGTTGGATACATAGTTATTATTTTCTGTCAGTTATTCAATAAGACTTCTTACCGTGGCGTAACTATTGCTGCATATCATTCAATATTACATCTCTGGACATTTATAAGGGGCAAACTGTTAAAGCTTTCAAAAACTAAATATATTTGAGATCAAATACAATGATAAATGACAAAGACAAATAGATACCCAACCATTTTTGCTGCAGAGGCAGGCCAGAGTTGTTGGTATCAATGACACTAAAGGTCGTTAGATGGATTACCAACCGTAGCAAGCGAGCTCTTGCGGCGCTGCAGAGCCAAGCCCAGAGTTATTGGCGTCAATGATGCTAACGGTCGTTTGATCGAATACCAAACCTGGCGCTCTTGCGGCGCTCGATGTGCTTGCTCAGCAATTGATAACTGCAAAGCTCCTGCAGAAGTACCGGTTTTTGCCGTAAATGGGAAGGGTTGAGAGGGCCACATGTTGCATAAGAGCCTTACATCAATGGCGCCATAGGTCTTGACGAACTGTGGTCGACTGCATCCGTACTCTCCTCTGGGATTAGTTGGCTTGTATCTGCAGTAGGAACCACTTCGTTCGGTTTTCCACCAGGAGAAGTGGACAAGTTGACTTTACTATTTTTCCTTTCTATGTAATCTCTGAATTTTCATTGAAAATTTCGCAAGAGCTACGCAGTAATAAATACATGCATTGCATTTCATGAAGCATAAACGTACATAGCACTTCATAAGCAATAATGTCATCTGCGTAGTTTTGTCATCCACACTGCAATATTCTTCAATAAAATAGGATGAATTCAAAGAGTCATACTGGAACTTTTGCAAAATACGCTGTCCAACGTTAAAATGGAGTTCGTTATCTTAAAATATGTAAAGCTCTGAATCAGTTAACTGGGAAAGCATTTGAGAGGCGTAGACCTCCGTAAAGCAATGGTAACAAAAAATTGAAATTGGTCGTGATTCTAAAATTCGGTTATTTGTACCTCTCAACATACTTAACA